>JAGFPH010005340.1:0-12511 GCA_018207615.1 Philaenus spumarius
GGTTTGGGGGGATCAAAGTTATTAAATCACGATTTCTTCAAAACTACCGAACGGATTGGAATGAAATTTGGTATGTAGCTTCCTCTAGGGCCATAGGTGCTCACTAAGAAAGGGTATGAAAAATTTCGAAATTTTAGGAGGGGTTTGGGGGATCAAAGTTACTAAAATCATAATTTCAGATCTTTTATTATTATGACAATAGTGCTTTTATTATTGAGGATCTATATATATAAAAGCCAAATACCACTGACTGACTGAACACTTAAAAAGAATACAATTACGTTAGAAAGACTGAATATACCAACCACCACGGGCAACACCGTACGGGTCAGCTTTTTATTGTATAAGCTACATTTTATTTTTGGCTGTTAAAGAACTAATTATTTTTAAGAATGTTATTTTGTAAATGTTTGTCGTTTTGTATTGGGGTTAGTTGGAAGAGAGGACTAAATAGTCCTAACCTCACCCCCAAAAAATAAAGTTAATATCTATCTATACTTAAAATTAAAAATGAAAGGTTCAAACTCATTTTGTTTTTAAATATTAGAGGGTAAAATTGAAGCTGTCTCATTCAACGTTTACAGCTTCGCCATAACAGTATTCCTTTGACAAAGCTTAGTTTTAAACAACTGTCTAACAACAATATCTCTTGTTCCAGGACATTGAGCGGTTTCTCAACGAAAGTACGCAAGGCGTGGTATACTTCTCTTTCGGTTCCTTCGCGGATGCTTCGTCCATGAGCGCGGAGATGAGGAAGGCTTTCTGCAACGTCTTCTCGAGATTTCCCCAGCAGATACTGTGGAAATGGAATCAGGATGTGATGCCGGACAAGCCGCAGAATGTGAAGTTAATCAAATGGGCTCCTCAGAGGGATATCTTGGGTGAGCTGGTACAACTTACCCGAGTATTTAGGAGTAACGCAGACCCCAAAATCGAGTGGCGCAAATCGTGAACAAATCTTGCGTTTGCCCAATTATTCATGGACGATGGCCCCCACTGTGTCTTTGCTAATACCCACTTCATCTGCTATTAATTGCAGCGTCAATAGGAAATCTTTTGTTACACACTTTCAATGTTTTTCGGGCGTGGATGGTCGTCCCTAACGCGTGTCTCCTCCGCCGATTCTTTGCCACCGCGAAAGCGTACACACATTTCCTACTAACGCATACTGCCCGTGCACTTGCACCAACTTATGGGTTTTACCCATTTTGAAGCAGAACTTAATGTTGTGTCGTTGCTCCATGGCTTTACGACGCACACTACTCGGAACGCTCTGTTGCAATGACTTAGTGATGGTCTATTCGAATAATTTTTATTCGAATATTCGATTATTTTGTTTTAGTCGATTATTCGAATACTTTAGAATTATTCGAATAAACTACCAAGTGAATAGTGAATATTGGTTAAACTAGTTAGGCATATAGATTATTCGAATAACTAAGCGATTGAATAGAAATGCAATGCCGTATACCGTTACGTTTACTTTAGAATTATTCGAATCAACTAACACGTCGTGAATAGTGGATAGGGGTTAGGCATATAGGTTATACGAATAACTAAGCAATTGAATAGAAATGTTATGCCGTATGTCGTTTGTCGTTACGTGTTAGGAAGGCTCACGGCTCAAATGCAATTATTCGATAGTTTGGTACAGGTACATGTTCGATAAATTGGTAATATAATAATTTCGGATATAATATTTTGGAATAAATTTCGCAAATTTCTGTATCCTATACTATATAATATATTACTAAAATATAAATGTATTCAAATACAAAAAAAATATATATCTTTTCGTTAAAATTAAAAATATAATATTGAAAAATAAAAAAATATGAATTATTAAACATACATTTATCTGTCCAAGTTCAAATTTTACTTTTATTGATAATTATAACAGTTTATTGATAATTACAACAAGGAAATCGATCACGTGAAAGCAATACTTACTTTTTATCCGTGGGAAAAGTAAACAGGATGTTTGCAAATGGATTCCAGGAAAGGCAGGAAATCTACCGGCCTCCCTTTGTCTGGCATATTCGCCGATTCCAAGAATGTCATACTGTACTTCTATTCAACTATTCGAATACTCTTACAAGGCAAGTAATCTGTGACTCATTCGTCTAGCTTTTATTCGAATAAAATTATTCGAATAATTATTCGATTATTTTTTTGTTCGAATCGATTATTCGATTAGTAAAAGTATTCGATTATCCCATCACTACAATGACTTTAAAAGTACTGCAATAGGAGCCTCGCAAAATTCCCGACGGATGGCAGGTCCAGACATGTTCAGGCCTGCGTACACATGCACGCGCGCTGTTTCAATCGTTGAATACTGATGTATTAGACCATTCACTGAACGTTTTAGACAGACCTCGTATATATTTATGTATACAGGGTGTATCAGAGCGGGTGGCCGGCTTGTATAGCATTGAAACGAGAATACTTAGACATTTAGTTTAAACTGATAACCCCCTATTTCGACCCCAAGGAATTTAGGAAAAATGTTTTCAACCCTCTAAAATGCCAGAAAATGGTATTTCTTGGGGGTGGGGGTTGGTTTTTGGGAAATTTTCAAATGTAAAGGTAGGTCGTGTTGTACCTTATTTTAAAGGTCTCGGTACACTGATCATTAAAACAAATTGTTTTCATTTATCTTACACTGTCAATACAGGGTGGCCCGAAACATCATAAAAACTTAAGTTTACATATCTTTTTACATCTGACATACATTTTTTTAAACAGCCTCTCTGGATACCTATTAGCATAAAGCGCAGCAGCAGCCGTAAAGCTTTGGTAACACTCCCCCAAAATCGTAACCATGTCAAAAGCTTCATTATTTGTGTACGCCATGTTGACACTGCACGAAGATACCAAACTCCACTAACACAGAATGATTGTCAAAACAAACTGCCTAAGCAACAGCAAAACCTGCACTGAACCTTTAATAGACTTTGACTGGGTGCAGTAAAGGTAGATTAAATAATGAAACAAATTTGAACAATACACCAGGAAGGAATCTCATGAATTAACATCTAATTCAATGATCCTTAACTTTTCGTCATCAGTCAAATTCTTTATTCCTTTAAAAGTGGGGGGGCTTCCATCGCTACTATGGTATTATTATTAATTCTTTTTCATATTTCTTTGTTACAAATGCTATTACAGTATTATTTTATGTTAGCTTAAATTTTGTTATGATTTAATGTTGAAAACTAAAACCCGGATTTTTAAAAGACAAAAACAATATTTTTCTGTAAATTTTAGGCCGATAGAGAAATGAAAAAAATTCAAACATGAAATTGTAAGTGCTTCAATTTGATATGTAAGATGACCCACATTGCAATTTGAAAATTTTGAGACATTGACTTTTTAAACTTCGAAAAGTTGTAAATTTTTAAACCTGCTAAAAATGTGAGAAAATCTACCAAAATTAGGTATTGTTTGAAAGATCACATCTTTGTCAATGTACTTTAAAAATTGTAGCTGTTAAAAAAATGTTTGTCAGATGTAAAAAGATATGTAAACTTAAGCTTTTAAAATGAGGTACAACACGACCTACCTTTACATTTGAAAATTTCCCAAAAACCAACACCCATAACCTTTTGGGGCATTTTAGAGGGTTGAAAATATTTTTCCTGAATTCCTTGGGGTCGAAATAGGGGGTTATCAGTTTAAACTAAATGTCTAAGTATACTCGTTTCAATGCTATACAAGTCGGCCACCAGCTCTGATACACCCTGTATATGTGGGGGTGAGAGTGTGTGTGTTTTGTATATACAGTATACTGCTATGATTATGTCACTTTTATATCTTTTATTTTCGACCTTTTGTTAAAACTGTGCTTGTAATACTGTTGTAAATAGTTTTAGTTCCTCAAGAATAAGATTATGTTTATTCATTTTGTAGCGGTTGTTATTATTACTTTCTCACTATACTATAGTATAGAGAAAGTATAGTGATCGCAAAAAAAATCGATGTTGAGATTTTTGTGGAAATATCCGTTTTGGGACCCCCTGAGTCCAAAAAAGTGGTTTTTACAAAATGTCTGTCTGTATGTCTGTATGTCTGTATGTATGTCTGTATGTATGTCTGTATGTAGACAAAGCAAGAGAGAAAACTATTCGATCGATTTCAACCAAATTTGCACCAGACATGTCCAGTACGCCTGTATATATGCTCGAAAAAGGGTTTTGAACAATTTTGAAAAACAACCCCCTTTTTGGCCAAAAAACCCCCAAAAAATCAGTTATTATTTTTTTATTAAAAAACGGCTCTAACGATTTTGATAAAATTTGGCTTATTTGTAGCCTTTAATGTGCCCTACTATATACAGAAACCCGCATCTTTCTAAAAATTCTAGTTTAGCTAATAATAATAATAATAATAATAACTGTTTTTGGGAGTATTTTGGCCATAAAGCGGGTTGTTTTTAAAAAAATTTCAAAACCATTTTACGTGCATCTATGAAGACCTAATTGACGTGTTTGGTGCAAATCTTTTCGAAATCGATCGAATAGTTTTCTCTCTAGATAATAATAATAATAATAATAATAATAATAATATTTATTAATTAATCTCCAACTTTAATAAAAAAAACTCTCCTACCCCACCCTACAAGTCACAGTGAATCTGTTTAGTAATTTAAATGTATTTGTGAGAAAATATGTGCCAGTTCGTGGTACCGTTTATTTTAATTATTGTAATTAATTCATTAAGATATTGATATTTAGTTTTATTTTACTGCACATCTGCTGTTGCCCCAATATGCAATTATTGGTGCAGACAGTTTTGTTTGTTATCATTTTTCTAAATAAAGTTTAAGTTTATAATTTATTTAAAACATATCACGTTTTAATCGAATTATAATGAAGTATTATTTTATAACGTTCTAGTTTCATATACTAAAACACCAATATAAATCCTCCTTGTGGCATCACTCTAGGCTACTATTTATCTTGTTTCCAGCGCACCCCAACGTCCGCCTCTTCATAAGCCACGGAGGACTGTTAGGAATCATGGAAGCCGTAGATAGCGGAGTGCCCATAGTGGGTATACCGATGTATGCAGACCAACCGCACAACGTAGCACGTCTGGAGGAGCTAGGGTACGCGATCAGGTTGGATCTGAACAACATCACTGAGGAGTCGGTCTCCTACGCGGTCAATGCTGTGCTGAATAACCCCAGGTAACTGTATTTGTAGCGCATTGTGCATTGTTAGTTACACTTTAAAAACAAAATATATTTATAACACAGCGTTCAAATTTTGCGAAAGTATTGTAAATGTTTGTGTGTTATGCTAACCTATTTTTTAATTCACAACAAACAACATTTTTTATAAAGTACTAACAACTGGAAAGTATTCTCTACATTGTTGGTTTCATTACAACTAGATTATAAAAATATTTTAAAATTGTAGAAAATACCTCTCCGTGTGACAAAAAATAATTTAGATAATGGAGCATGAAGTTTAGAAGAAAAATGTACCTACATAATTTTCCAATAGAGGCAAAACAAAAACAGCAACTTTTAAAGCAGCAAAATATGTACATACAATATCGTTGTATATACAACATCGTGTCGACATTTTTTTGCAAACGAATGGTTTTCGGGTAATTTAGGTTTGAAATTTTCAAAACAGCCACCATTTTGAAACGCATGATTGGATATAATCGTTTATTTAAAAAAAAAAATTGGAAAACGATTGACCCTAAAGGCCATCCCTGTAACTTCCCGCTAAGTTTAATTACAAAAGTATGATGAAAGTTTGATAAACACTATTTTTGGAAATTTTGAACTGCCACAACTTTTGAATGAATCAACCGATTTTCATGCGATTTGCGGCAATCGATGCAGTTTTTTAAGTCCATTGAAAGAATCGACAACAAAAATTTTCCAGATGAAAATTTTCGGAGAAATTGAGGAAAAACACGTTTTTTTTTTTCGTTCACGATATCTCGCGAATGAATCAACCGATTTTTATGCGATTTGCGGCAATTGATGCAGTTTTTTGAGTCCATTGAAAGAATCGACAACAAAAAATTTTCTGATGAAAAATTTCGGAGAAATTGAGAAAAAACACTTTTTTTATTTTCTTTCGTTCACGATATCTCACAAACGAATTGACCGATTTTGACCGAACTGGTAGCGATCGACGTCGCTTTTCAAGGTTAAAAGCTGATTAGATTTTGGAATTGATCGGTAAAGCCGTTTAAAAGTTATTCCAAAAAAAAACAGATTTCAAAAATTTTTATTTCTTAGTTTTTTCGAAATTTCTTAGAACCTACCGGTCCGAATTAGTTGAAATTTTCAGGAAATCTAAGTTTGATGGAACTCTTTAGAACGCCGTTTGGTAGGATCCAATCGGTTAAGCCGTTCAAAAGTTATAAGCGGGTCACATACTTACATACACACACACACACACACACACACACACACACATACATACAGACAGGGTGACACCCTCTCGGGAGTGGTCAGGGAAGATTCCTAGGACCTCAAAACGTCGAGATCTGATGAATACTCGATTTTCGAAAAACGGGGTGAAACCAATAACTTCCCGATTTTAGAAAACTTTCAATTTTCTTAGCGGGAAGTTAAAAAATAGACCATTGTTAAATTGAACTTCATGCCAAGATTGAATTCAATCGGTCAAACATTTCTATAGATATGAATTAGTTTGTACAAACAAAAAAAAAAAAACGAGTTAAATGCGGAGCCGTTTTCCAGACTTATCTTCAAATGAACAATTTAGATTTGTTTAGATCACCTATCATCGCCAACCTCTCGCGAAACTGCCTGTATGAGTGACATAGAATGAACATAGAGCAACAAATACTAAAGATACAAATACGTAAATTTAATATATTCTTTAACATAGACGCAAACTAAGAAATGATTTTGCAAAATCTTAATTTTAAAGCGTCAAATTTATGAAAATACGGTGGTTTTCTCCCAGCCCTATAACAGATAAAACAGATGTTCGAATCAAAAGCTTAGCATCAGATGTTTGTCGAACACATCTACATTTATTATTATATCAACGCAACTTAAAGACAAAATCAGACGCAAACAAAATTTCAACTAAAAGGCTTTTAGCATTATAATTCAAACATCTGTTATAACTAATATGTATAACATATTATTGCATTATGTTCAGAACTCCGTCATGTATGTTGAAAAGTGCTGGAATCCATTGCGGAAACTGTAATCCTTAGTTTAAAAATTTAAATTGTTTTCCGGCTCATACAAATGAAACTGTCTATCAATAAGAAAGTATCAAAAATGTGAAACAATTATTTTCACTAAAAAAAGTTCCTCCAAGCGGTGTAAAGTACTGTAAAATGTGCAGAGAGTGTTTTGTCCTCCCGACCATAAATACTATAAGTATGTGACAAATACATAACTGCAAAGTTAAATTACATTTTGCTTAATAGTTTTCGAATTATTACATACTAGGGGAAACTCCTGCGTGCTCCGTTGGAACCTTCTATACACATAATCATGTTAAGTTTTCTTTATAACAAAGGTGTAGGATTATTAATAACCCCAAAGCTAAGGTGGTAAATATTTTTAAATGTTCAAATCAAATTATTTCGTATATTTTACAACAGCAGTTGTAACAATGGTTAACAGAACCATCAAGGCTCAGGTCTACTTTAAAACCCTAACCTAAAATCTAGAAATACAAAAATAATTGCTTCAAATTTTGAAATCAGCTGCAAACAGCTATATTAAATGTTATTTCATTCAATTGGCTGTTATGGTAACACATGTAAATACATGTGTTGGTTTATTAGTCTACGCCTAAGCTAAGAATTTTTCCGACTAAATTTACAAATATTGAAATAAAAAAAGGTTCTTTTCGAAATGAATTACAGCCAATGTTACTCAGAAATAGTGTAGCTTTTTATTAGTAAAACTATTTTTTCAATCGGTTCAGTAGTTCCAGAGTTTACCCCCTACATACAAACGAACAAAAAAACAAACTTTACCTCTTTATAATATTAGTATAGATATTCCAGTATTTTGCTCAACCCTGTATTTGACCACGATTTAATCACCCAGGCCCATATACTGTCAAAAAAAAGGCACTCCATCTCAGTACTGCCGTAAAACTAAATGCCTCTTAAGCTGTTAGAATATATCAACAATTAATTCTAAGATCATCAAATCTGAAACATCTACGAGTCCTACTTTCACTCTATTATTTTACGTTTTTGCACTAAATGTTTAGAAAGTTGGTTCAAAAACTTCTCAATTTTAGGTTGAGCATATATTGAACCAAAACATGTTTCTTGAACATTTATTGAACATGTTAAACTTACATTTATTGCCATAGCCTCAAACTATGCGCATTTATAATTATGTAATAATTTATTATTTTCACAATTAACAGTTTTTTTTTTTTTTAGTTTAAACAAAAAACAAATAAAAAAGTAAACGAAAAACCCACTGTAATATAATTCAAACATCTGCTGTTATAATATGTTATATTGTTTCATTTAGTTAAAATAATCAACATTTGGTTAAAATGTTGACTGTTGATTAATTAAATTACACCTTAATAGTGAAATTACAAAGCACGCCTTAATTCGAGCTATTGGTGCGAGTCTATTTCGAGCTCTGTCTTTAACTGCGTATAGGTCACAGCTACCCTCATCGCCTTATTTAGATCCAAGAGCCTCTGTCCTTATCAATCGTAATTTATTTGAAAGTTAAAGAGTATAAAATAATCTGTTTGTATTTGCTCTTATTGCATTGCTTCTTGCCCCCTAGTCAATTTATAAAGCAATTCGAGAAATAATATATTTACACAGCCTTCTTTACTTTCAGATACCAGAAAACAGCTGATCGCATATCACGACTGTTCCGTGATAGACCCATGACGCCTCTAGATACTGCTATCTACTGGATAGAATATGTACTAAAACACGGAGGATCACATCTACAGTCTGCTGCTGTGCGTTTCACGTGGTACCAATATCTGCTACTGGACGTTATAGGAGCGCTAGTGTTGGCAGTTATAGTGACGTTATTTTTAATATATTATACAGTGAAAATAGGTTTAAAGAAAATCTTCAAAAGTATTAAGGTTAAAATTGCTTAAACAAGGAATACAACATGATATATTATTCAACCTTAAGTAGCTTTCTCAAATAAAACATACCATCTGTGTACTAAAAAATACTGCCACTTGTAAGGTTTTTGTAAAGTTATGGGCGACTTTATCATGTAAGGTTATGTAAGTTATTCTGTTTTCAAGGTGTTTTGAATTGTAATATTTTAAAGTTTTGGGGGCTCCACCAGATCCTTCTTACGGATCAAATTTTAGCTTGGCATGTGGTCTAACGACAAATGAATCTAGGTTGAAATAATTACAGAGCTTGTCACAATATTGTTGGTTATATTCTTAAAATGTTCAAATAATTTTTACAGTAAATAATTCAATAAAATGCAAATTATAAAACAATTAAAAGTTGAAATTTGAGTTGGCCATTCTCAAATAAAACATACATTAACAGAACAAATTTATAATTTTAATTCCTTAATAGTTAGTAGAAAATGTAACAACTATTCTAAATTCCAACACCATTAGTCCTATCTTGAATCTACTCCTTTTCAACAGTGATATCTAAATGAATACTTTAAAACATTTGTAATTCAACTCATTATTGATGTGATTGAAATTTATAAAACATAGTGAATTTTTAATTGAATAGTAACGACTTAAATTGGATTGAAATATAAATTACCTTCTGGTTTCTCAGCTAGATTATTTACAAACCTACCTAATGATATCCGAACCAATTCTAATTGCTTTTGAGGTGCTTTAATCAAACCCTCTATCAGCTAATTCTTATTGAAAAGGTCCCTACTCCTAATACATTTCTTCACCCACAAAATGACACTTATAATTATTACAATATAAACTAGAATATGATTTCGTTTGATAATTCTACTAACCCTCGAGATCTGTTTTACATTAATGATTGGTTTAAAGCTACTTACATAATTTGGCTCTCTCACTTTCCCACACACTAGGCACTTATGGACTTATTTATTTTCACTAAACACTGCACTTGATTCAATTGATTTGAACGCATTCTTTTGGTAATTTTACGTTGGTGAATTCTTGGTTGTAATTCTAATAAATTCATAACTTCTGTTGGATAATTTCGCACTCAAATAATGGTTCTGCTTGATGATGAAATGATGATAAATAAGATTCTACTAATGTAAAAAGTTGAAATTTGTGCTCCCGGTGTTCCTCACTTGAAGGTTTCTTTTAGACAGACCACGTTTTTTCCTCCAAATCTCCCACCTCTTTATTTCACGATTTTCGAATTCTTCTCTGATTGGATAATTTCAAATATGGATTGTTCTGATTGGCTTTAGAGCTTAACATATTTTGCAGTATTTTTTTGCTGCGTACCTGCATTCGTTGTTCACAAGGAATAACGCATAGCTGTGTATTTGTGTCCTAAGTAATTCAAGCTGGTATATCCGTTACAACTTCCTGTTGAAATATCTATCGCAGCTATCTGGATTGTTCGAATCGTTCTTTACTGAGATAAATTTATGTAATTATTTTTTTTTTTTTTTTAATTATTATTAATAATTTTCTTAGTAAGTTCTTATTGGTTACCAACAACCTTGACACACTATAATGACACTTTTATTTGTGTGGTTATGTACTAAGCTCTGACTAAACCTTTACAATTACATTACTTGTGATAGTTGCCAACATTATTTGTGTATGGCCTAATCATATAATACAAGATGTTTAGAAAGTATGTAGTATTCATTCCTTCTTTTTTTAAATAAAAGGCCATAGGCCATAAGTATTTTGACTAGTCTTGCTTTATTATTGGTTCTGTTTTAAATGTACATGGGTTTTTTTCTAATAATGGCACAAACAAAAATTGTTAGAGCTGTTCTATTTAATCTATTTAAGAGCACACGCCAACCATCTTTACCACTCTTTGTAGGGTTGAATATATTACCGTTGCGTCACCATTTTTTTTAATAAGATGCAATAAGGGGAGAAATATAAATATATAATGTATCTAGACCGAGTAGTAAGGTCAAATTCCAATGCCCGTGTAGTAAGTGTGTGTGTGTGTGTGGGGGGGGGGTGTTTATGCATGTGTATGTGGTAAGGGTGTGTATGTGTTTGTATGTGAAGTTATGTATGAGTGTATGTGATCTATATAGTATATAAAAGCCAAATCCACTGACTCACTGATCCGAGTTCTCAAAAACTACTGAACGGATTGGAACGAAATTTGGTATGTAGCTTCCTCTAGGACCATAGGTGCTCACTAAGAAAGGTTTTAAAAAAATACGAAATTTTAGGGGGTTTGAGGGGGGGCAACGTCAATAAATCACGATTTCTTTAAAACTACTGAACGGATTGGAATGAAATTTGGTATGTAGCTTCCTCTTGAACCCTAGATGCTCGCTAAGAAAGGTTTTTAAACAAATTCGAAATTTTAATGGGGTTTCGGAGGGTGGGGGAGTTGGGGGGTTCCAATGCCCTTCTCGGAAGCATTTAAAAAGTCGTACGTTTATCTAGACCCTAATCTATGGAATAAATTGAATTCTGAGGATGACACCGAAAAGTCATTTAAAATTTTTTTAAAACAACTCGGTGTTTCTCAGAATCGCGAATATGTGTGCGTGTATATGTGTTGTTACAACGAAGTTCGTGTGAACGGATTTAACGTCATGGATCTGAAGATGACCTGGATGCAAGGTTGAAACTAGTAATCCATCTTCAAAAATAAAAGGAACTGCCAAAAAGACGATAAGGTACGTAACCTAAATTAATGTTAAAAATTCAGTTCCGAAGGCTAGAATGTCAAAAATGAATAAATTGTATGGGTCAGACAAGGGTTTTTTTAGAAATAATTGAAGTTTTAAGAACAAACAACCGATGCTTTTAGGACTTCTTCGGAAATTAATTCTGTTATTTTGTCGAAAATTTTCGGTGCAATTATTCAAAGTAATGCAGACTCTTGTACGTCTAGTGATATATTCAAGGTGAAATGTACTGAAGTCAGTATTCCCGAAGAAGAGTGTTCTGGACGTAAAGGAATTGTCGTAATTAAAAATACAGATTCACTTCGTCTCATTTGAGTCCTAGCACTTGCAAAGGCACATTGTGAAAAAATCAAGACATTAGAGACACTAACAACAATTTTCAGACGGTACAGTCTCAAAAGCTCTCGACCGAAGCGAGAGTTAAAATTCCTGAGAGGGCGTGCGAACCTCTGAATGTTTAAAGAAGATGTTTTAAAAAAATCCTCCCAAATAGTAAAATCACCGCCTACAATTACGGAGGCCGTGAAATCTATCTAGAGGGTGTTGTACAATACCCGCAGTACAATATAAATTTAATTTTAATAATGGTCACTTTACGTGATAACTAGTCTTACTGCGACCTTTACTTGCGGCTATTTCTGTGAATCATGTCATGTTCCTTTTGATACTCGTGGACATCAT
>JAGFPH010005340.1:26694-47189 GCA_018207615.1 Philaenus spumarius
CCTAGACTGAACCAACACATGTTTCACCATACGCAAACCAATAAAAACTTGCGTTATGGAATTTAAAAATAAGAAAAAACTATGTTACATCCTAATAAAAAATAAATAAGACATATTATAATTTAATAGTAGGCCTATTTATTGATAATATACGGTAATTGAAAGTGAGTAACCAATATTAACAGCTGATTTAAAAATATGAAAAAATATTTGTATTTCTAACTTTTAGGTTAGGTTTTTATTAAAGTGTACACTTCAGCCTTGCTGGTTCTTTTAAACTTTATTATAACTGCTGTTATAAAATATACGAAATAATTTGAATTGAACATTTAACATCTTAGTGTTGAGGTTATTATTAATCCTACACCTTTATTATAAATAAAACATAACATATTTTATGTTTTTAGAAGGTTCCATCGGGGGTTGGCTTGCGGAGCATGCAGGGGTCTCCGCTAGTACTAGTATATTTCGTACACTTAGGCCTTCATGAGTAGACCAAATTCCCAAATAGTTGGTTGAAACCCTAAAACATATAACCTAATTTTGGAAATTTACTCAACCGACGTCAGCAGTTCAGCTGGGTGGTGGCACTATTTATTAACTATTATTGTTATTAAAATAACATAGCCTATTTATTTTATTACAACGTTATATGTACACGTGTGTTTTTTGTGCTATTGTTAATTGATATTGTTTGAATGTGTTTATTCAAATTTTATGAAAATAAGCTCACATATCGTTAATTCATTGTTTGCACAGCGCAGAAGTTTTCTAAACTTTCATCGCATATATTACTTCGTTATTTATTTAATAATATTTACTTAAACACAATGCACGCTGTTTAAACAGTATTGTATTTGGTGACGTTTGAATGCAAATTGAAGTAATTCTTTTTTATTTGCAGTGTATGTAAAATTCATACGCAAACTGTTACGGTCTAGTAAGTCATATAAATATTCCAGCTGTATTCATGCTGTAATCATGGTGATTTACGTCCATAAATATTAAAAATATTTGTTTCTGCAAATGGAAATTGTGCAATATATTTAAACACCAGTAAGCTCGCTTGAACAATCAAAGGCAGATTAATTAGATACCGTACACATCAGAAATACATCATTCATAAAAATACTATTTAAAAACAACAGACTTTATCTAGACCTACCTAACTGTGCTGACGGGGATTTTTAACTCTGTAAGGCTACGGCCACGCTAGGCGACCTAGTCGCCGCGACCTGGTCGCTGCGACAAAGAAAAAAAGTGGAATGCATTGAATGATATAGATAGGGCCACGCTAGGCGACCCGCGACCAGCGACAGCAAATAGAACGCGACCGAGAGCGTTTTCTGGTCGCGGCGACAAATACGCTCCCCATGTTATCTTATGGAGCCGGCCACGCTTGGCGACAGGTCGCTACATGTCTTCCCCACCCTCCTCTGCTCCACCTGCTTTGATACTAGTTCAGTGTTAACACTTTTCTCTTTTTGGAATAACCATGCCTTTTGACACTGATATTTTTATCAATGAAATTAGTTTTCGTAGACCTCTTTGGGATATAAATTTAAAGGGTTACAGCAATAGAGATTTCAAATCTAAATTGTGGATAGAAGTTGCTACAATTGTTATTGAGGGTTGGGAGTAGTTGCCAAATGAAGATAATAATGAAGAATTTAAGTTTTTATTATTATTTTACTACACAATCTTATTACACAATTTTATACTTATTAAATTCGCAAAATAAAAAAGGAGAAATAGAATGCACGTTCAAGTCCAGGTTCATTTGTTAAACGTTCAAAGGCATATTTTAGGTGCTTTAGTGCTGTCACTGAGGATTAAGAAATTATGAGAAACGTTTTTCAATTACAGTATTTTAGAATGTCTGTACCGTCATTTGATTAATAACTCACCAAATTTTCACAATAACTCACAGGCGCGTTGGAGGCAGTCAAACACGTTTTACCGTAAATATTATTGGTATATTTTTATAGGCCTAATCGTTAAACGGTCTAAAAATTGGTACAGTTAGTTAATTTTTGTACAGTATGTTTAAACATATATATTGTTTATATCTAGTATTCATTTTATTTAAATCTGGTAAATATTTTTAGAGAAAATGGGATTTTACTTTTACTGAACACGCGTTTTCAATATCTGAAAGTGTAAGGTACATTTCGTCCGTAAAAACTGAATTTCTTTTAAAATATTCCAGTGATTTTAATAAAATGTATAGGTACCTATAAACAATATTTGTATAAAAAACTACACAAAATGGAGTTCCTATACAAAGTTTTAAACCGTTTAATGATTAGGCCTATAAAAAGTTACGAATAAAGTTTACGGTGGCGTATTTGATAGGTGACGGGCTCGTATAAGCAAAAGGCGGCGTATGAGTTAATTAGTATCCATTATTTAATAGAATTTTATTTTATTTAAGCAATTAAAAAATATTAAACAAATATTAAGTACTTAGTGCTAAGACTAAAAAAAGCTTTGACTTAATAACGAAAGCTAGAGCTAAGACTAAAAGCCAAAAGCTTATGCTAGGTTTTTATTCAACATAAATAATGTACTCTTTTATTTTGTTAAATCATTTTCAATAAGACAATTGAAGCAAGAAAACATGCAAATTATTCAGAAGATATTCGGCAATCACTAGCAATCATATCCTCATTCGAAGAAATCATCTTTTACAATTGTGTTACCGCGACTGTCGCTAAGTGTGGCACCTACCCGCGACCAGGTCGCGGATAAAAAATTCTCCGCGACCGGGTCGCGGCGACCAGGTCGCCTAGCGTGGCCGTAGCCTAAATGTGTACAATTATAAGCATTATAAAACTGTAGGCCTATTTGTTAAAATTTTCTATATGTACTGTACGTTATTATATATTTATAGAAAGATACAAATATTATCTTTGAATTGGTTTTCATTTCATATTGATAGATCAAATGATTTAGAAGTTATTAATATTAGAGAGAAGAAATTAATAATCGAATATGCTTATATGTTATACGAAGATGTACGCATGTTTCCGAACCTAAACGAATAGGTCTTCTTTAAATTTGTATAAATGAATTAACTGCTATCAAAGCGAGTGCACGTCCATAAGTAGGCCTACATACTACGTATGTACGTTTGTGAGTAACATAAGATAACAGCTGATTTCACCAATCATCTGTAATACTTAAACAAAACCCCGCGTAGACTATATTTTGAGGTTATGTTTACAACGTCAATCATTATAATTTTTTGTGAAGTAGATTTTTTAAATATGAGTTATAGAACTAATGTATGGTATAATATGCAATATAATATTTGCTTTAAGGTTATAAACTGTACACAAATACAACGTTTTTTCATCAATATATCGTGTATACAAATTGAAAGAAGAGATAGCTATTCGTTTAACTTCGGAAACATTCATACATCTTCGTATAACACATTTTCGATTATTAATTTCTTCACCATAATCTTATCTTCTAAAGCGAGAGATAATTGTCTGTCTGCTAAATGGATCTAGAATCTCCGTCTAAGGATTTTTGATTTTTTGATTTTATATGGGGCTTTTGGCCACGAGAAATCGATTGGAAATGGTCACCAGTCTGGGAAAATTCGTTTTCTACGTCTTTTTATTAAATTAAAAAGTGAAATTTGTCCATTTTAAACAATACAATGCACAGCTGATGCAAATGTTTTCAATGTCATTACAATAATCATCTGTTTTCTTTTAAACGAAGCACAGCTGATGCAAATGTTTTCAATGCCATTACAATAATCATCTGTTTTCTTTTAAACTGTATTTTATTAGAGGTAAGCCTAATGTTGTATCTATTTATAGTTACCATGGCAACGAATACTTCTGCTAAATAAACATACCCTTTATTTAGTTGTTTAATGTTATAGGCCTAACCTAAACGATGTTCACGGAAATTTGCAATAATAGTTATTGACGTGAGCGAACTAGGCCCTAGGCCTAAATCGATATTGAAATATTAAACTTTAATTTAGGCCTGACTTATTTCTGAGGCATAGCGTTGAGATTATGGTTAATCCTTTAAACTGTATTTTTATTACAGGTAAGCCTAATGTTGTATATACCCTTTATTTAGTTGTTTAATGTTATAGGCCTAACCTCAAAACTCAATAATCCAATATTTATTATTGAAATCATAGCCCTGCTTAAATTCGAGCTTTAGCTCGGTCTCCTGGTACTATTAATAACTTGTAAGTCATTGCATCTTTCAGTATGAAATAGAAACCAATTAAAAGATAATAGTTTTATTTTTCTTTAAAAATATAATAATGTATATAAATACAAAATTTTGACAAATAGGCCTACAATTTTATAATAATTGTACACATTTACCGAGTTAAATATCCCCATCAGCATAATTAGGCAGGCCAAAATAAAATCTGTTGTTTTTAAATAGTATTTTTATAAATGATGTATTTCTGATGTGTATCTAATTAATCTGCCTGTGATTTTCACGAGGGTTTACTGGTATATTGATGCTAAAAGGTTGTATTTATATTCGTTTAATAAATTCAAAGCAAATGTTATATAATGAAATGAAATATAAGTAATGAAACGCATAGCTTACATTAGTTCAAATTTATAAAAATCAACTTCACAAGACATTACGTAATTGTTGAATTTGTAAACATAACCGTAAAGTATAACCTACGCTAGGTTTTTTTAAGTATTGCAGGTGATGAGTGAAATCAGCTGTTATATTATATTGTTGCTCATTTTATAAGAGTTGATTTTTAACTATTACCACTAAACAATCGTATTTACTGTTTATTTGTATTGGTTTTCATTTATAGCATTAATTAGTCAAAGTTGTATCACAATATTGGTATTGTAACACAACTAAAGCAAAGTCAACCGGCGTGTATATTCAGTTGGCCGTGAAATTGAAAATAATTAAATTATTCGATTGTTATACATGTGATCATACAGTTCAGGCAAGTTTTGTGAAATAGCCTATCAATCTTGGTATAGCTATGAATTACTCGGCCAAATTGTGAAGTGTTATTCAGTAGTATAGTTTTAATATGTTTACCATTTACAAGAAGTTGATTTTACGTTTTGATTCTAAGGTAAGATAAAACTCGTATTCAGTAGGCTACAACTATATTGCGTTATATATTCTTAGTGTAGGCCTAGTCACTGTTGAAATTGCGGTAGTTTATAATGTCGATAATTTTGTGTCTGTTAATGAGTTTAATGTTTAATTTTAAAATTAATAACAAATTATATTACACTAGGGGAGACCCCTGCGTGCTCCGCACACCAACCCCCAATTGTTAAAAGAACCAGCAAGGCTCAGGTCTACACGTTAAAACCCTAACCTAAAAGCTAGAAATACACAAATAATTGCTTCAAATTTTGAAATCAGCTGTTAATGGAAATATTAGCTAACAGCTATATTATCTGTTATTTTAGTCAATTGGATGCTATGGTAATAAATGTAAATACATGTGTTGGTTTATCATTCTAGGCCTAACCTAAGAATTTTTCCGACTAAATTTACAAATATTGAAATAAAAAAAGGTTTTTATCGAAATGAATTTATAGAATATGTTACTCAGGGATAGTGTAGCTTTTTATTAGTAAAACTATTTTTTCAATCGGTTCAGTCGTGCCAAAGATTACGCCCTACATACAAACAAACAAACAAACAAACTTTACCTCTTTATAATATTAGTATAGACAAATACTTACGAAAACGTATTGAAATATTAATTTTCATAACCTAAAAATCATAAGAAAAGTATGTTTTCAAAACTTTTGTTAGGCATATTTTTACTAATTAAACATGGGGCTCCGCCCCCTTCTCGCTTCGATCGCCTCTTGACGATTAGTGGCGAAGCAAATACATGCAGATTATTGTATATACGCTGATATTTACACGGAAATAACGATAGATTAGGACAGAGGTGATGTGGGTAGGGGTGACCTATACAAAAATGTAAATCAGAGATCGAAATAGACACGTAACATCCCCGATAATTACAAACGACGGCGTGGGTTATAATTTCACCGTTCATATTTAAATATAATCAATAGTCAACATTTCAAACAAATTTGGATTATGACAACCAAACGAAACAATATAATATGTAAGACCAGATGTTTAAATTATAATAGGCCTACATTAAGCTATTTTCGATGATTTTTGTTTGTGTTTTTTCGAAGCCTAAAATATACTGTTGGTTTTGAAGAATAACACAATTTTATTACCTGATCCTATAGTTGGTTGTTATGTAATTATGCTTTCATTAATTGTGTTTTGGTTCAGTATATGGCCTAACCTAAAATTGTGCTAAGCTTTTGATCCAGGTTAGGGCCTAGCTGTTTTTAGCGAATTTCCATAGGAAAAATGAGCTATTTCAGTGGCCCTTATGGTATGACCCAAGGTCGGGAGTAGCAAATGAGCACCGATCATGGTCCCCAGAACACGTTTTGGGGTGTCATTAAAATTCATATATATTTGTATATATGTGTTCGCACTCTAGCGGCCGCATTTTAAGTCTGATTTGGTCCAAATTTGGTACACATGTTGGTTGTCTATGTCGCTCGGACGAGTTCGTTAGCCAAAAAAATCCAACAACCGGAACCGGAATTACGTTTTTTGACCGGAAGTAACTATTTTTTGGGATTTCTGCTACGAGAATGAAATTGTTTTAGAGTTTTTTCTAAAAATATAAATGTAAGATGTTATTCTGCACATTTTGTTTTTTTACGCGACCTTTTAGCTCGCTTAGTTCCCCCAAAATCGACCAAAACGTAAAATACCATAAAAGTACCCGGTTCAAAGCCATGTGGTGGATTCTACCGTGGGGTTGGTGTGCGAAGCACGCAATGCTTTGTGTATTGAAGATACTCCCAATACGGGGGTTGGCGTCGAAGCACGCAATGTTTTGTGTGTTGAAGATACTACCAATATTCGGAATGGTTTGCGAAGCACGCAATGCATTGTGTATTGAAGATACTTCCAATACAAGGGTTGGTGTTCGAAGCACGCAATGCTTTGTGTGTTGAAGATACTCCCAATACGGGAGTTGGCGTGCGAAGCACGCAATGTTTTGTGTGTTGAAGATACTCAAAATTTTCGGAATGGCGTGCGAAGCACGCAATGAATTGTGTGTTGAAGATACTCCCAAGACGGGGATTGGCGTGCGGAGCACGCAATGTTTTGTGTGTTGAAGATACTCCAAATATGCGGAATGGCGTGCGAAGCACGCAATGTTTGGTGTATTGAAGATCCCCCAATATGCGGAATGGCGTGCGAAGCACGCAATGTTTTGTATGTTGAAGATACTCCCAATATTCGGAATGGCGTGCGAACCATTTTGCAGCTATTCAGCACCGACGTGAATAGACCTATTTCCCAAATTTTTGGTTGAAACCCTAAAACATAGGCCTATAAACTTAATTTTGGAAAGTTGCTCAACTCACGTTGTCAGTGGTTCAGCTGCGTGGTCGAACTATTTTGTATCTGAATTAGGTTTTGCTCGACGTTGATTCTATGTCGGTCAGGTCAAGTCATAGCCGCTTATGTATGTACAAGAGAGAGAGAGAGAGAGAGAGAGAGAGAGAGAGAGAGAGAGAGACATTGTGTAATGTTTCCGCACCAAATTAATTGTGGCTGTGCAAGATCAAGAAATTTTTGCTTCACTCGATGTTCCTGGTATTAGACTCTTATCTGTCCGGGAGAGTCTTTCAGGTTAAGCATGGTGAGGCGAGGTCTGCCGCAGGTGTTCCGCAGGGTTCGGTACTGGGCCCTGTGTTGTACAATATATTCACATGTGATATGCCACAGTTACCAGGCATTACTGTTGCGCAACGTTTGCAGATGATACTGCTTTCCTCTCGTGTAATAATAGTTCAGACGAAGCTAGCAGCAGATTGCAGCGACAATTGGACATTACAAATGCCTGGTTAGTTAAGTGGCGTATAAAAGCCAGTGCATCCAAATCACATCACGTTACCTTTTCTCTACGTAAAGGGATATGTGCCCCAGTTAAGTTATTGAATGATATTTTGCCTCAGTCCGAATGCGTTAAGTATCTTGGATTCTACTTTGATCGTCGTTTGACTTGGAAAAACACGTCAGGAACAAGAGAGATGTGGTCAACAATCGTTTTAGAAACCTACTTTGGCTCCTAGGTAGAAAATCTGCTCTATCTCTTAACAACAAACTTTAAGTCTATTGTTTAATCCTCAAACCTATTTGGACCTATGGCATCGAACTTTGGGGCACTGCAAGCAAGTCCACTATACAATGCATGCAGAGGGTCCAAAATAACATTCTACGAGTTATTTTGAATCCTCCATGGTATACTCGCATCTCTGAGATCCATGACTATCTGGACATGCCAACGATCCAAGAGGAAATTGTTCGTCGAAGTAGGAATCACATGCATCGAATTTCGGGACATCCTAACCCTCTTGCAAGGCTGTTGTTAACGCCATGTTCCGTCAGAAGACTGAAGAGGAAGGGCATGCTGTCTGACTAGGAAGAATTGCGGGGCGGTGGCTCCACTATCTTCATAACGCCATTTTTTACTGTATATAATCTAATTATAGTCTGTTGACTGATTGTAGATTAAAATAATAAATAAATAAAAAAAAAAATTTTTAAATTAATTGTGGACATACCTTTAAGTTTGATATACAAATACATGGGCAGAGTTGAAAGTTTCACGAAATTCTACTTACCATTTCAAAACTTTTAATTTTATTGTTTGAGTTACGTACGAAATGTTTGTTGACGAAAATATATTTTGAGGAATTCTCTAAACAAAGTTGAGTTAAAACTTTTTGAAGTGTTTTACCGATAAACCAGTAATAGTTTGTGGCTGCAAAGTTACCAATCTTAGAGACATAAAGAAGTCTCTTCCAAGTTTGCAATCCAATCAAATTAAACTTGGAATCAATATGTCCTCATCGCGAATAACCTACATTCACAGCTGTTTTGAGAACTATGCTAAATGTAAATACATTTAATGCTTGGTTTCAAATAAAACTGTAATGCTTGAGCCTCTACGTGCTTCGTACGCCATCGTCTTGCTACCCCGGTACCTGCGGTTACGTTCGCAGTTGTGATTTAATAAGTAGTACATTTTGACAGTATTGTAGTAGGAACATAAAAACTGGTGTTTTCAAAATAAGAAATTTGAAATTGATAAACGTTTTTACACAGTGCTATTTAGAACAAAACTTTTTATATTTATGAAAAAAATTACAAAACATTTTTACTACTTTTTATGTAGGCCTAAAGTTGAACCTTTTCATTTCGTTACTGAACATTAGCTTGTTTCTTGAGCTAATAACTTTGTTAATTTTACTTTAATCATTTGTTTACTGGCATATATTAATTCTTTGAACCTGTATCTACAAAAAAGCTATTTGACACTTTTGAATTGGTTCAGAATAAACACTTCCCACGGTGTCCAACGGTCATTTTTTGTATGTCCTTTATCGCCGCGAGGTTTCATTTGTTTCATCTCATTTTGTAATTCAAGTAAAGCTAAGTCAAATACTTTTATGAAATTTACAATGATAATATACAGTTCAATTCTTTGATTTATCCTCTACACTTTCTTATAATAATATGTCATTTTTGGGCAAATGATATATTCCTAAATTACTATTCAAAACAGGCCTAGTTTTGTTAGCAGTCTTGTAGTAGGAACTTAAAAACTGTTTTTTTCAAAATAAGAAATTTGAAATTGATAAATATTTTTATACAATTCTATTTAGAACTAAATTACGAAACTTTTTTACATTTATGAAAAAAATTACAATAATTTTTACTACTTTTTATGTAGGCCTAAAGTTAAACATTTTCCTTTCGTTACTGAACGTGATTGTTTCTTGAGCTAATGACATTCTTAATTTTACTTCAATAATTTTTTTACTGGTATATATGATTTCTTTAAACCTTTATCTACAAAAAAGCAATGGAACACTTTTGAATTGGTTTAGAATAAACGTATAAAAACATGGTTAAAATACAAAAACTTGGACGATTTTTAACAAATTCGAAGTTTACGGCCATTTTGTGAGCTTACCGTTAGAGATACGGAAAAAATCAAGAATACAATTTTGTTTAAAATTTAATTTGCTACTGGGAAAATGTTATTACTTTTTAAATACGACTTACGGTTAAGCCACAAACTGGCTTTGGAAAAAAGCTTACACTGAGAGAAACGGTCCGGCCGCCATTTTTATTTTATTTAAGGGGTTAAAAATGAAAAATGGAAAAAACCGTATATATACATGGCTCGGCCTAGGAATAAGGAACATTCATGCAAAAAATCATCAAAATCGGTCAAGGCGTTTGGCCGTAATCGTGAGACAGACACACAGACGAAATGCCGAACGGTCGAGTTATAACGGAGACCTCGCTTAAGCTCGGTCAATTAATATTACAGTGAAGAAATTAATAATCGAATATGTTTATATGTTATACGAAGATGTACGAATGTTTCCGAAGTTAATCTTGTAGGTATATCTTATTTAAATTTGTTTAAACTAATATATTGATGATACAAGGTTGTATTTATATGCAGTTTATATTCTCAAATCAAATATTACGTATAACGTATTATAGCATATAATATTAGTTCTATAGCTCATATTTAAAAAAACAACCTCCACAAGAAATTATAATGATTGAAGTTGTAAACATAACCCTAAAGTATAATCTAAGCTGGGTTTTGTGTATTAATGATGATGGATGAAATCAGCTGTTGTATTATATATGTTACTTACGTAAAAGCGATTGTATGTCAATAGGCCGTACATACATAGGATACATTCTGGTACACTCGCTTTTATAGGGGCTGATTTGACGTGTCGATGCGTTGTTGTTATTATCCTTTTACTCATTTTCTCTACGGCTTACAATATATAGAGCGCGTATATAACAAGCACTTTTTGGGATGATTTAAGTAAATGAGCGTGGTCGAGAATGCATTAGTAATTTATTACATCATTGTGCTTTTTAGCGCAGTGATTTTCTCTTTTTTCGGTCCTTTGCATGCGAAACGCAGCCCTCGCGCCCCCTTTTAACAAAGAATTGAATTGTCTTATACCTTAATACCCTGCATTCTGACTAACGACTTTGCTCACAGAGCTAGATATACGGGTAAGGAAGGATAAATTAACTGTAAACCCTAATCTCCGACCATTCGTGAAGGATTTATTCGTGCTCTTAGGTAGGCGTTTAAAGTCTTTTGAATTTAGCGAAACAACAATCTCCAGAAGTATAAACAACATTATACATAATTATACTAGTTGCCGTCTTTAAAAATCACAGACAGATTAATTAGATACACATCAGAAATACATCTATACTATTGTATAACAATCTAATGGTGTCTGTCTGTGTTGTGTTTCTCAATCACATAAAAACTACGGGATGGATTTAAATGAAATTTGGCCCACATATAAATCATGACCTGGAATGAGACATAGTATAAAATAACCCTCTACTCTTTATAAATAGGATTATTCTAATAAAAACTGTTTCTTCTAATTACTATTGAATCAAACACTCAAATAGGTTGACAAATACAATATGATTTGATTTATTAAATTGAAAACAAAATTTTAATACAAAAGTTATAATAGATTACTTCTTGAAGTATTGTCTCTTAACTTTAATTGAGTTATTTTGAGAGTTGCATAGAAATATGCCATCGGCATTAGCTCAATTATCTTTAAAAATTCAATTAAGATTTATTTAACTTATTTTAAGTCTATTATTTTATTGATCTCGTGTTAGTTACAGGCCTGGGTTTGAATAAGCTTTTTACAGCAACGCATTTATATGAAAATTAATTAAATTATTAATATAGCATCATTGATGAAAGTTTGTATTTAAAGATCAGAGTTTTTAATACAACATATTTAACAAATAAATAAATTGTCACTGATATGTATTACAACAGATTATACCACATCTGTTTTTGCACTAATAGCACTGATTCTATTATTTTTAAAACTGTTTAAAACTTTTGAAATTCACAGAAACGTTGTTTTACACGTTCTTACTTCCAGGCTTCGGTTTGTACTCCCTCTTCTAGTTGAAATTTAGCGCGTCCCTTTTGTGGTTTGTATTGTGCTCGCTACACCTTCCTAGCGCTGCGGTCCTCTAATCTCATGGGTCAGTTATACGTTTCTTCTTGTGATTTAAATTTTTATCTTTAAACTGCGAAACATGTTCGTTACTTGTACATAATTATTTGTGGTCTATTTCTTATTTGCATTTTTCTTATTATTTTGATGCCAAAATATTATTTATCAAAATTTATTAATTAAATCTCGTTACATTTAAAATCAACTTGACTTTCTTATTGCATCTAACATGGCTGTGTTCTTTTTACATTACATCAGTTTGTAACCATTACTATAATTAGTTTCTAACACATTTGATATGAACTATTATTCATTTACGTCCTAACTATTTCTAATTCTTACAATTTTATCGATTGTCACCGTGTTCTATTTGGTTTTAATATTTATTTGTGTTTTCCGATTTGACTAAGTTCATTTAACGTAGGAATTTGGAAACGGAACATGGGGTCTCTGTTAACAATAACTATAACTGTTTTTTGATACATCGTTTTTTGAATGGGTTCTACTGTTTTTATACATCTGATATGACTTCGATGAATAAATAACTAATGAATATAATTATTCCTTGTGTGTGATTTATTGTGATCAGTGGTGAGAGTGATGTAAGATTAATATATAGATCGAGTGTTTTTGTGTGCTAAATGCAACTTAGGTTAGTTCATTTATTTACTAGCCTAGGTTAGTTTAATTTTACATTCTTTTAATTAATCATTTTCGCACAGTGTTATGACATGTAGGCTCTAATCGAATTATTTCTAAATATGAATCTACATATAAATTTCGTCTGCTATTTTCTTTACCATTGATTATGCTTATTTATTAACATTGGTTGGTTCCATTGTCTTTTCAGTAATTTAACGTTACCAACTTAGGCTATTCGGGTTTAACATTTTTGATGGGATGTTTCATTATAATAGGCTAGAATTTATTTATTACGGGGTTGAAACAACCCCTAAAATAATAAATATTTATTATTATACTTCCATTAAGACTAGAGCGCTGGAAATTTCTATATTTATTTTTTACAAGATATATATAACAAGTAAACCATATTTGCATTTTTTAGTGTACTGCTAAGGGGTGAAAATGTAACAACCTCGAATACAGTACAAATTAATTATTATACAAAGCAAGCTAGAGAGCTGGAAATTGGTACCTTACATACATATATGTATACTATGTAAATCTTATTTGCATTATATAACGTGCTGCTAAGGGGTGAAAATGTAATAACAATCCCTAAAACAATAAACATTTATTACTATGCGGCGAATCTTTGTACCTGCTAATCATTTACAAAAATACTCTTACATACAAACTTTATCTAGGCCTACCTACCTAACTATGCTGAGACAGTTTTTAACTGGTAAATGCGTTATAAAACTGTAGGCCTATTTGTTAAATTCTGTATTTTGTATACTTTATTATATATCAAAATAAAAATAAAAATATTATTTCATACTAGTGGACCCGTCAATGCTTAGCTATTGCTTCATTTAATTTTAATGGTAGTTATCCTATTTCATCCCTTTGTACAATTTTGTTTATATAATTAAGAATAATATTAAAAAAGTTTGCTTTATAGTTTGTACTAATTTAGTGTAATTTATTTTTATTGTATAGGGGTAGCTACCTTTAAATATATTTGAATGTAGGGATTATATTGTATAAAAAATACCTGGTACTATAGTTTGTGCAAATAGGGAAGGCGGTTGGAAAAGGGTCCTACCTGCTACTAACCTCGCACACGCACGCAAACTCACGGGCTACCGACCCTCATTAGTTGCTGTGCGTCACCTATTGTCAGCTGTTCTCAATACCCAATTGTTTTTTTATATTTCATTTTAAAGAAAACGTATATTAGTGTGATTCTGAATTATTATGATCCAGTAATTATTTCTGAGCAAGTACCAAATACGGCATGTATATAACAAACCATTAAAATAATAATAAAACTAGTTTCTCATTTTTTTTTATCTCGGAACTTATTCGCTGCACAGTCCTTAAAGATACGTTGCATGCCTCACACGCCCGCATTAGAACTTTGTCCACACTAATCAAAATTTCTTTATTATCTTTCTCTTTACGAAAGCATTGGATAACTGCCGCTATAACTGTCTTCGCCCGTTCATGTATACTTCGCGCTTCTTTGACGAACTCGTAGCACTTATCAAAAAGCGTAGATACTATTTTTATAATCAAATCACAACTGACACTCAAACACATGTTAGCGTCTCGGAGGTACAGCTTAAACTAATCATGTTTAAAGACCATTGGTAAATGGTTAAGTGGGGAAATAAACTGATCTACTTTTAAGAAGAAATATGTTTGAAGTCTTCTAAGAAACTGTGTCCTTAGTACCGTTAGGGATGCATTGTCGACTGTGTAAACTCACTCATTGAACTATATTGTTCATTCTCTATAGAAAAATTGTCAGACTAAGTGTGTTTACCACTTTCAGTAACTTGAATTAGTTTTGTACCATTACAGTGGCAAAATGTACAACTGCAATAGCATTACACTTAAGGAAAACAAAAACGCATTGTTGAAAATGTAAAACATTCTCTCAAAGAACTCGTTTAAAAATATATACAACATAATTCATAGCAACCAAGTCCGCTTAGTAAACCGTTAATTTCAAAGTTATTTTAATGGATAGTCGTATACACGCCGTGTTTGGTATCTATTTGCTTAGAATTAATTACTGAATCATAATAATTCAGAATCACAATCATACTAATAAGATATAAGTTAACTTTAAAATACAATATAAAAACACTATTGTATAGAAGACAATTCCCAATTAATTAGTGACGCAACGATCCTAATGAGGGTCGGTCATAATCCCCTGCGCTTGTGTGTGTGGGACGGTTGAGAACAACCGACCGCCTTCCCTGTTTGCACAAACTATAATATGTGAAAATTGTGAAATTTTAGTTAAATTAGTTGAGTAGTTTATGAGAAAAAGAAAAAGTAAGTGTATACATTAATATTTAATTTTAAGGGTAGTTATTCCATTTCATCCCTTTAACTTAAGTTATTAAATTTCAAATAGTTGTTTATATCCCTTTAAAATAATATTACATAATTTTACCTTATTATCTTGTTTGAAGTTAGTTAATATATATTTTATTGCATAGGGGTAGCAACCCCATGTCAACCATCAAAAAGTATATAAAAACCTACTTGTATTCGAATGTAATGTTGTGTTAAAATTTCAAAGCAATCGGTGTAGAACTTTCGGAGATTTGAGATTTTGAACAAACGAACATTTACATTTTTATTTATATTGATTGATATACCAAATGATTTAAAGTTATAAATATTATAATGAAGAAATTAATAATTGAATATGTTATACGAATATGTACGAACGTTTCCGAAGCTAAACGAATGGGTATATTCTTTAAATTTATACAAACTAATAATATTGATGATAAAAGGTTGTATTTATATACGGTTTATAACCTCAAAGCAAATATTATAACGTATTATAACGTACATTAGTTCTATAACTCATATTTAAAAAAATTAACTTCACAAGAAATTGTATTATTGATTGAAGTTGTGAACATAACACCAAAGTATAATACACGCTAGGTTTTATTTAAGTATTACATATTATAATGAGTGAAATCAGCTGTTATGTTATACTAGTAAATCCCCGTGAAAAATCACAGGCGGATTAATTAGATAGACATCAGAAATACATAATTTATACAAAATACTATTTAAAGAACACACTTTATCTAGGCTTACCAACTATGCAGACGGGAGTTTTTAACTCGTTGAATGTGTACAATTATAAGGACTATAAAACTGTAGGAATGTTTGTTCAGATTTTGTGTTTATGTATATTATTGAGGAGAGGAGTTTATGCATGAGCAGAGGAGACGGAGTTTTTGCGTGAATGATAGGATTTTCGTATGCAATTGAATGATTACACATTTTTTAAATCACCTCTTACTTTCTCACTATACTGTGGTGTAGAGAAAGTATAGTGATCGCAAAAAAATCGATGTTGAAATTTTTGTGGAAATATCCGTTTTGGGACCCACTGAGTCCAAAAAAAGTGATTTTTACAAAATGTCTGTCTGTATATGAAATACAGACATACAGACAGACATTTTGTAAGGACTTGTGAGAAAATGTATGGATAGAATAAAAAACAGAATCTCACAACTGATACGTTTATCAACTCAAACGCGTTTCAACGACAAAGCCATCTTCAGTGATGCACGAGCTACAGTAATCAAACTATAACTAACCTACCAGTGTTTCATGCTCCGTATTTGTACAAAACTAAAAGTGGCGTGGCTCAAGACTACATTACATTAGTCAAACAAATGCTTAGCGTTATTATAACTAGCCTAAAATTAACTATAGGCCTACAACTGAACAAATATCTAAAATAATAATAATATAAAACAATACACCATTTTTGTGTACAATAATTTTAATTTTGTATGGGTCCTAATTCAGTATTTAGAATTATTTTACGACATTTGTTAATTTAAAAAGTTTCCCAAGTGTGACAAAAAATTTTTGTTACATGTACCTAAATTTTTCAATAATGCAGAGCTTTCTATTTTAAAACGGTGTTTTTCATCTAAACTATTTATTAGCCGTAACAGATTTATTTGGCCTATTGTGCTTTAAATGAGAAAATAGTTTTTTTAGTTCTTGTCTTCATGCTTCTTTTGCTTTTGGGCTATATATTTCGTCGGACACATTTCCCAGTTTGTCAGTTTATACAATTAATTCCAGATTTTTCCTGTTCGTAATTTTATCTTTAGACTTTCCTAAAATTTACCAAGATTAGCCTACTCTCAGCTGATAAAGTTACATTTGAATTTGCACGATTTTATAAAAATATTAGATAACTTGTAAGCCCCCGTGAATAATTTCAGGCTGAATAATTAGAAACACATCAGAAATGCATCATACAAAAAACTATTTAAAAACAACAGACTTTATCTAGGCCTACCTAACTGTGCTGACGGGGATTTTAAACTTGGTAAATGTGTACAAATATAAGGATTTTAAAACCGTAGACCTGTTTGATAAAATTTTGTATTTATAAACGTTATTATATATTTAAAGAAATATACGAATACTATCTTTTAATTGCTTTTAATTTCATATTGATAAAGCAAATGATTTAGAAGTTGTTATTGTTATTATAGTGAAGAAATTAATATTCGAATATGTTTATGTGCTATAAAAGAAGATGTACGAATGTTTAATAAGGTAAACAAATAGTTATTTGTTCTTTAAATTTGTATAAACGAATATATTGATGATAAAAGGTTGTATTTATATACAGTTTATGATCTCAAAGAAAATATAGGCGATGATAACCACCTAGGTTTTTCACCTTTAAAAACTAAAAAAAATCAAAGCCAATAATATTATAAAGTATTAAAGCAAACATTAGTTCTGTAGCTCATATTTAAAAAAATGAACTTCACAAGAAATTATAATGATTGTAGTTGTTAACATAACAAAGAATAACCTACGCTCGGTTTTTGAACAGATGATAGGCGAAATCAGCTGTTATATGTTACTCACGTACGCACGTACGGGCGCACACTCGCTCTTATAGGAGTTGATGATGGAGCGTACCTTTTTTTAGCCCAACGTTGGTGAAATTTGTTTCATTCCAGGGCAGATCCCGAACCTTAACTTTCTTGAATTTCATTTTTATGACTTTGTTGACTATCAATTCTTTAGAATAACGATTAAATATCTCTGCACCATAAATGCATTTCAGTTCTTTCTCATAGTTGTCGTTATATAACTGTAAATTAACTAATTTATGAACCTTAGAATTAAAAGCAGCTGTTTTATGTACCGGTGAATGGTGTGAATCCTCAGTTATATCATTGACTATATCACCATATAGTCAATGGTTATATACACTACTTTAACAGTCAGGGCGTTGGATACCTATGGTCATATTGCTATAAATAATGGAGTTTTTATGAAGTTATTATTGGTTAGCAATGCGGTTCAAAATGTGTTAGAAAAGAAAAATACTATAAACCAGCCCTTAACTGTAAAAACAAATTGTAAGGATAAAGAAACAACACGCAAAAGCGGTGCTTACAAACTGACATAACAAACAAGCCGCACGTAGGTTAAGTGAACACGAAGACGCTTGGGTCATAATGACTGTAGTTTTGCTAATCTTTTAAGAAATCATTTATTGTCGGTTATTATAATGATACTAGCTGGCCCGATCCGGCTTTGCACGGATAGACAAATCAAAGTTAAATGTACAGTAACAAAAAATATATTATATCAATAAATATATTACACTATGTATTTCTTATGGGGATTTTTAGTAACTTTGATCATCGAAACCTCCCCTAAAATTTCGTATTTTTTGAAAACCTTTCTTAGCGAGTACCTATGGCCCTGGAGGAAGCTACATACCAAATTCAATTCCAATCCGTTTGGTGGTTTTGTTAGTACATTTCACCCCCCAAACCCCCTAAAATTTCGACTTTTTTGAAAACCTTTATTAGAGAATACCTATGGCCCTAGAGGAAGCTCCATACCAAATTCCGTTCCAATCCGTTCAGTAGTTTTAAAGAAATCATGATCTGTGAGTCAGTGGATTTGGCTTTTATATACAGAATGTTCCCAAATTATGTTTCCAGACTTCCACAAATTGTTCCTTTGGTCAAAAAAAGAACAAAACTTCCAATAAACATAGGTCCTAAAAATAAAATACAATAAAATTCCTCAAGAAAAATAAACGATTAAATCCAATCATGCGTTTCAAAATGGCGGCTGTTTGAAAATTTCAAACCTAAATTACTCAAAAACGTACATTTTAACGAAAAATGTCAAGATACCTTTTTTGTAGCCCTTTTGATTTCCTATCGGATGGTGTAACTGTCAAAACAATCGGATGAAGGATAACAGTTAAGTTATGTGTACTAATTGGTTTGTTCAACCCGGCATCCTATACCAACACAGTAAATACTACAATATTGTATGGACATTTGTTGCCATTACCTTTTAACTTAGCTATTATCCTTTATCCGATTATTTGGACACTTACACCATCCGATAGGGAAACGAAAGGGCTACAAAAAAGGTATCTTGACATTTTTCGTTAAAATGTACGGTTTTTGAGTAATTTAGGTTTGAAATTTTCAAACAGCCGCCATTTCGAAACGCATGATTGGATTTAATCATTTATTTTTCTTGAGGTATTTCATTGTCAGGTTAAACTTCATGAAAAGTTTGAACTCAATCAGTCAAACCGTTCTCTAGATATGAATTATTTTGTACAAAAAACAAAATGGCGGATATCTATGAAACTAAGCGTTTTAGGACCTATGTTTATTGGAAGTTTTGTTCTTGTTTTGATCAAAGGAACAATTTGTGGAAGTCTGGAAACATAATTTGGGAACACTCTGTATATAGAAGATTAAGTTTAAAAGTCTGTATGTCAACGTAAAGTATAATTTTATTCGAAATGTTAGAGTGGAAATGTTGTTTTAACAATAAATAACTTAAAGTGCTAAACTTCAAGTATGTACTTATCAAGTGTTTTTTTTTTTTTTTTTTTTTTTTTTTTGTGCCTTTCGGCTAACGAGCATGTTTTTTGGGCTTTTAATATTTTATGGTCCCCCGCGGGATTTGAACCCGGGACGTCTTGCTTATGAGGCAAGTACCATAGCGGTTGAGCTATGACAGAGGACACTTATCAAGTGTACCAATTATTAATTATCTTTAAGGGTAGTTGTTCCACTTCACTTGTTAGACTGAAGTACTTAATAAAAATGGTAATGATTTTCTTTCTTATATAATTAAGCATTGATTATATAAGTACCACATTTCAACTCTCTAGCTTGCAAGAAGTTAGTGGAATTTGTATTTATTTGGTAGAGGCACAATAGAACTCCAGTTATCCGATCAATTGGGACCGGACTCCATTCAGATTATAAAAAATTCGAATAATTTTATTTTTTCCTTAAAAGAGTTTATTTTAACCTTTTCGGGATTGGCTTCGCGTTTACTAGAGTAAATCATCCGCACATACTACGGTCGCGAATACACGTTTTATAACTTTAACGTTTGAGTACTATCATCGCGTTAACACGTTCACTGCTAAGGACGCACATGTGAGCTTGACACTGCACACTACGAAAAACGGCCGACGCACAGTGCATTGCGTGCTTCTCACGCCAACCCATGTATTGGGAGTATTTTCAATACACAGTGCATTGCGTGCTTCGCACGCCAACCACATTTTTTTGAGTATTTCCAATAAACAATACATTGCGTGCTTCGCACGCCAACCCCCGTATTGGGAGTATTTTCTAT
>JAGFPH010005340.1:71141-98970 GCA_018207615.1 Philaenus spumarius
GACTGACTGATTGACTGACTGACTGACTGATTGACTGACTGACTGACATAGGATCAACTTAGAGCAAAAAATACTTAAGATAGAAATACGAAAAAGTACGGTACAAGTATATTCTGATGGGATCATAGACGGACACTAAGAAATAACTAGAGGCGTAAACACAGTTTTTAGGTTCTATTCTAAACCAACACAAGTTTCTTAAAAGCATTTAGATTTTTACCACAGCAACCAAATTGGCAAATTTAGAATCAAGTAAATATCCTTCTTACCAAACATTATTTTACTTTAGGCAATAGCAAACACAAAAAACGAAAATTGGTTACTAAACGAATCCTCCATAGAATGGAAGTCAAAAGTCAGAAATGTAGGTGCAATCCTAGATAGAAACCTCAGTTCAACCGAAAAGTCATTGACGCAGCACATGGAGCTCAAACACAGAATCTGTATCTATTTATAGAAGCGGCTGTGTAAAAAAAAAACGATAAAGGCTTACTGTAATATAACTCGAACATCTGTTTGTTACATATTACAAACAGCTGATTTGGATCATAAGCTTACCACAATTTTAGGTCAGGCCTAATACTGAACGAACACTCGTTTGTTGAAAGCATTTAGATTTATTTCCATAGCAACCAAATTGGTATATTTAGAATCAGGTAATTACTTCTTCACAACCAACTGTTTTTTACTTTCTCCACCCTATACGTAGTATATGGAGAAAGTATTGTTTTTGTAAAAATGTTCGAATTTGAATTTTCAGTTGAATTATCTGTTTTGGTGCTCCCAGAACCCCAAAAAATTTTTTAGTGCAATTATCTGTGTTGGTGCTCCCTGAACCCAAAAATATTTTTAGTGGAATTTTTTGTTTTTTTGCTCCCTGAACCCAAAAAAGTGTTTTTAGAGTGGTGTATGTCTGTCAGTCTGTCTGTATGTATACACGACCAGAGAGGACACTATTGGTCCGATTTTCATGAAATTTGGTATGTAGGTACTAAACCCTAATATCTCCAGGCATTTTTTCATTTTTTGGAATTTGTAATTTTTAAGGATAATTTACCCCTAAAAACCCATAAAAAACGACAAAAATGCAAATTTCTCAAAAACGGCTCTAACGATTTTGATCAAATTTTCAGTATTTATAGTGCTTAAGATGCCAAACAAAATGACACCACCCGCTTTTATCAAAACTTCGGCGTTTTATAATTATGGGGAAATGTTTAAAAATAAACAAGTTTATGTTGTCAATCTAGCATCGCGGCGGCGGCCGCACGGGGTAGCACCATGGTAGCGATCACGGCCAGTAATTCAAAGGTCGCGCGATCGAATCCCGCCTAGGACAATAATTTTTTTATACGATTGACGTAGGTAGAATATTATTTTTTTGTTTTGTTCTAAAAAGTAATAAATAAAATGATTAAAAACAATATTATTTTGACTACAGTAAGTTGGGAGAAAGTTTGTGTCAGTTAACTGATACCGTTTATTAGGTTAGGCAATCGTAAAAACAAACAACGAAAAATGCTTACAATATCATAATTCAAACATCTATCACTATTAAAATTATGTCAACTTTATTCTTTACTAGGCCTATTCCACCAGTTTGAAATACTGAGATCGAATCACGTTTTGGTCATATTTTGTAACTTAAAAATGGCATCTCTTCAATATAAAAATAAAAAATCTCTGTCCAGATAAATCGTAATTTCTGTGAAAATATCACACTCTACTTTAATCTGTTTGCATTTGCTTAGCCCTCTAGTACCATATATAGATACAATTTTGAAACAACTTGTCGGTATTTTAAACCCAACCAAATAGAATGACTGTGGTTGTTGTTTAGTAAAAGGTATGAGATTGATTTTCTTTAAATACAAAAACTGAAGTTAGAATGTTTAGTGTCATAAAATACTAAACTATTGGCCAAGAACCGACTGGAGAACCTTGTCGAATATACAACACTTTCAAACATAAATTTATCATAACCAAAACAAAAATAAAAATAAAGAAAACAACTTCAATTCCAATGCATTGTTCGATACGTTGGAGATAAGCAACCTTTTGCATCGATTAGCGTGATTGACCACCGTCCGCAGTACGTATCGCAATGTTGGGCCCAACCAGTCGAAGATTTTTTAATTAGCTCTGTTTTCTTTTTTTTACTTTCTCCACCTTGTACGTAGTATATGGAGAAAGTATTGTTTTCGTTCAAATTTTCGAATTTTAATGTTTAGTGGAATTATCTGTGTTTGTGCTCCCTGAACCCAAAAATATGTTTAGTGGAATTATTTGTTTTGGTGCTCCCTGAACCCAAAAAAGTGTTTTTTTGGTGATGTCTGTCCGTGTGTCTGTAAGGATGTGTACAGAGCTTGAAACCATACCAACGGTCCGATTTTGATGAAATTTGGTATGTAGGTGTAGTTCTGGAATATCTCCAGGCGTTGTTTAATCTTAAATTTTTTTTATTTTTAAAGGGTTTTAACCTCCAAAAATGACCAAAAAACGAGAAAATCCAAATTTCTCAAAAACGGCTCTAACAATTTGATAAAATTTTGCTAATTTGTAGCCCTTAATGTACCCTACCATATGCAAAAAACCTCATCTTTCTAAAAATTCTCTTTTAGGTAATAACTAGGGGAGACCACTGCGTGCTTCGCACGCCAACCTCCGATGGAACCGTCTAAAAAGATATGTTATGTTTTATTTATAATAAAGGTGTAGGATTAATAATAACCTCAAAACTACTGTAAGATGATAAATAATGTTAAATGTTCTAATCAAATTATTTCGTATATTTTATAACAACAGTTATAATAAAAGTTAAAAGAACCAGTAAGGCTCAGGTGTAGGCCTACACTTAATCAAAACCCTGATCAAAAAGTTACTATCAATTACCGTATATTATCAATAATTAGGCCTACTATAATATGTCTTATTTATTTTTAATTAGGATGTAACATAGTTTTTTCTTATTTTTAAATTCTTTAAAGCGAGTTTTTATTGGTTTGTGTGTGTTGAAACATGTGTTGGTTGTGCCTAGGCCTAACTTAAAATATTATTTTGTACTAAATGCTGGACATCCGAATCAACTGTTGTATCTGTTATTTTAATCAATTGGTTGCTATGGTAATGAATGTAAATACATTCAAGAAGTTGTTTTATCAGTCTAGGCCTAACCTAAAATTATGTTTAATTTATTTTACCTGCCTTCACGGCAACAGACACACATGATTTATGTTTTTGTGCACATCTTTGAATGATATAAGTTTCATCTTTCAATTGTTGTTTTTTTTAGTTTTTCATATTCTTGCTTATTTATTGGTATTTCAGCTATTAGGCACCATGCGTTTAACGTCCAACTTGATCCTGTGAATTTGTTCGTTGAAAGATACTGGCCACTAATGATTTTCTCTAAGCCAGCTGATTCCTTTTGCTACAATTATTTTTTCTTAGATGCACAATCAGGTGTTTTAATAATCAGCTGGATAGGGAAACTTAAAGTGATGATAAAATACGTCTTAAAAAGTTGTTTTATTACATTCTAAATGAAATTATTTAAAAAATGTAAGTAAATTGTGCAAATAACTTATAGAATGATTGATCTTTCATTTAAAACAAACCGCGTGTAAAAAGATTCAGTGGAAACCTCAAGTAAACTCTTCAAAGAAGTTCAAAGTTAAAATTTTACCCCAAATCACCATAAGAAAAGTTTATTTTCCATTTTTGACCCAATTAACATAAATATTTTCAAAATACAAATAAAACCTGCACATATAGGACCGCTAACCTTTGTTTTGGTACAACCCGCATGTAAATCGGTGAAGTAGAACGGGCAGCCTCGCTGTCATAAGATTTAAATTTTTTCCCTATGTTAAATCTCCATAAGAAAAGTTTATTTTCCATTTTTGACCCAATTAACATAAATATTTTCAAAATAAAAATAAAACCTGCACATATAGAACCGCTAACCTTTGTTTTGGTACAACCCGCATGTAATTCGGTCCAGTAGAAAGGTCAGGTTCGCTGTCATTAGGTTTGCAAAAGTGTTTAAATATATAAGATAATAACTGATTTTGAGGGTTTTTTTGACCAAAAAAGGGGTTGTTTTTCAAAAATTTTCAAAACCTTTTTTCGTGCATCCATACTTGCCTAATTGACATGTTTGGTGGAAATTTGTTCGAAATCTATCGAAAAGTTTAAATAATATAATATAATATGGATGAGTGTTACATGCATCTAATATTTTCCATGGTAACAACTTCCTACTTTCGCAATTCTAAATAACCACCTACTTTGCTACTGTTTCAACTGGGAGAAAGTATGTGGCAGTTATCTGGTACCGTTTATTAAATGATGCATCGTGTGTATTTATTATTGTGTTTGTGTTAATGTACTAACTGTGATTGAGTGTTTTTCTGTCAATAAGTGAAATAGAATATTCGGCTAAAAATACTTTAAAATAGCTGAAACGGCCAATAGCTGAGACAGCAAATTGAATATTGTAGACGGTAAGTCGAAATATACATTCATAAATTTATTTCGAGAAACAATCCAAAACATACTTGAAATGTGACAAAAGCAGACAAATCGATTTCACGAAGTACAAGTTTGGCATGTGAAGTGTAAATACAACTTTAGACAGTTTGAGGTTGAGCTTGAGGAAGGAAGCAGGAAGGATTTCAATAAAGTTAAACTTCTCAATGCCTGTTCTAGTTATGTGAAGAAATATTCCTCGACACCGGTGTCGTTTTTAAGGTGTCGTCTGGAATTAGTTAGTGTATGGAGATTCCGTAATCAAATTCCCGGTGGTTCCGATTATTAAAGTACTCGGAATGTTCCGATTATTTCCAGAACGCATCCGAAATAATTAATTCTGTTTACCTGGTATGGAATCGAAAGTTTAAAACAGTCTACAATTCCAAGACAAGGTCAGCCGAAAGTAATGCATTAGGAATAATCTTAAATAGTTGGTTGTTCTATTTAAATTCGAACTTATAATTGTTAATCACTTCATATATTTGGTTATTATTATGAATATAATTTATTTTAGTTTTGTTTTAGTAATATATTGTCGAATCCGAAGCCTGCTAGTAAAACCAAATACAAAAGTAAATGTGTGCGGTCGTGGGACCCCCGTCAGGAACAAAGTTCATCACTCCTTTTCTTCAATTATTTTACCAGCCTTAACGGCAACATACACACATAATTTTAATCTTTCAATTGCCGCTTATTATTAGTTCGTTTTTTATACAAATATTTACTGCTTTCATACGTTTAATGTTATTATAATAAACGTGTAGAATTAATTATAACATCGCAGTTAAGATGGTAAACACAGTCAAATGTCCATTAATTGTAAATGCATGCGATAAACATAAAATGATGGTTCATCAGTCTAGGCGTAACCCAAAATTATTGTTTGTATGTTTAATTTATTTTACCTATATTAACGACAACATACGTACAATAATTTTAGGTTAGGCCTAGACTTAAAATTACTTTCTATTCCTAACCTAAAATTATTGTATGTATGTTGCCGTTAAGGCAGGTAAAATAAATTAAATATATACAAAATAATTTTAGGTTAGGCCTAGACTGATGAACCAACATTTTATGTTTATTTAATGTTTTTCAGCATTTGACGATAATATCTGAACTATGCCGGATGGAACGATCGTCTCTTAATTTAAATTGATGAACCAAAACACATGTTTCGTGAATGTATTTACATTCATTGCCATAGCAACCAATATTTTAACGCTTTTTCGTTACTCGTATTTTATATGTCATTGCCATAGCAACCAATTAATAACACTTTATTTAGGTACGCATTACGTTTTCTATTTAATTTGTTAACTACTACCGCAACCCGCGTTAAGGAAGTTCGTTCCAAAAACTTTTGTCTGCCAGAGAATACAATCACAACATCGAAGCAAACAAAAAAACAAAAACGGCCAATCTGGTTCAAATAGAACTAAATGTTTTTGGGGTTTTATCTAAAAAAAATAAATATAGGATATTATTTTGCATATTTTGTTTTTTCACGACCTCAAAGCTAGTCTATTCCCCCGAAAATCGATAAAAATGTAAAAAAACCATAAAAGTATCGGGTACAGATAGGCCAAGACTTATGTGCGCGCGGGCTCGCTAGTACTACCCGCATTAAAAACATTGCCTGTGGCTCTATTCGAGAATACAATGCTGGGTGGCCAGAAGCCCTCAACTGCCTCGAATCGGTCCGCTCGACAACAAGACAGCGCTTCAATTAACTTGAACTTTGACCTCATAGACATCGTTTTTCTCGTTTGAATTGTATACCATCTTTTAGAGGATGAAATGGGGAAGCCATCTGTATAAATTAAAAAGTAGAATAACTGTACGGGGATTTGGTATAACTATTTTTGTGCCATATTTTTGTAATTCTGATTCACTATGAGTTGGAAAAAGTAGTATGGGAGAATTTTTTTTATTTGTTGGTCAGGTTTGTCAGTGAGAAAGTTGTAGATAACATTCTGAATTTATTTTTTTGTCCCAAGTTTTTTTTTGTGATACTGCCTACTGCCACGATACAGTACATACAATGAACAGACTGTGCGAGAGCGCGCGGTTTAAAAAGACGTCGCGCCGGGGTATGGATATGTTGCGTATCTACTACTTTGTTACATTATTCTTAGAATGTATTCTTTAAATAGACTAATTAATTACTACATTTCTGCTTTTCCCTGAGTCTAGCGGCGAGTCCTCTGTTTTTGCGATAAAAACAAGTCGTGTTTTTAGATTTATTGTTATTTCCAATGAGCTAGTTTTTGTTTTGTTTTTGAGTTATGATGAAGTCATGTAAAACAATTTCACAGGGCCTTGAGGAAGCTTATGTTTAGAAATTGTGTAATAGTGAAAATGCGAACATCTTGCACTTTGATCCTGTTATCCAAAGCTCAATAGTAAGCTTTACGTGTGCTTATGAGCAAGCTAATGATAACACTAATGAAGATCGTATTCACTTAAATTTACTATCATGTTTAGATGAACCAAAATGTTCTTATTTTAAAGAAAATACTTTGTATTATATTTGTGGATTTATTGCAAGGAGAGCTAAAAAAACTATATCATGTGTGCCACGTTGAGTAGCGCGACATAGATGTTTTCACAAAAGTACCCCCACCAACCCCCTCGCCCTAACCCGACCAGTTCTGGCGGCGCGCACAGAAGTTTTGGCCCATCTGTACACGGGGAGAGGATTTTCCCGTGAAAGCCTCTTCTGATCCGAGGCCGAGCGAAGAGAAGCATTCCACAACCCGAGGCCGCAAGGTTTAGGTGCACACGTAAAATACCATAAAAGGTAAAAAATCTACCTGAGATTTTACCTTGGGTCGGCTTATGTTGCTAGACCGACAAGATTCAAACTTTTCAGCTGCGAGCGAAACGAAGCGGTCAAAAATCCTGGGCGAGTTTTTACTGGATGTTGAGGTGCAAACACTTATATATTTCTTTTCAGTGTCTTAATCAGTAGACCAATTTCCCAAATAGTTGGTTGAAACCCTAAAGCATATAAACTTAATTTTGGAAATTCGCCCAACTCACGTCAGCGGTTCAGCTGCGGGGTTGAATTATTTTCCTTATGTTGGTGAATTTACGAACAAAAATATGATCAATCCGTCATTAGAAAACAATTTTAAAACTAAACTAAATTGTTTGTTCTTCCATTTTCTGTTTGTAATGCCTTGCTTCCTCACGAGTCCCAAAGATATTTATTTTATCCAGAGAAGGTAGATTACGTAGAGACTCATTATGTACATTTAAGTCAGATTTGTATACGAGCAAGTTAAATACTCTAGAGATCAATATTGCACAGTAGTTTGAACAGCAGCTTTTAATGAACTCTTTACATTTGCATTCAAATTGCCGCAATGGAACTTTGTGTTGGCTGAATGCATAATGCATTCTCATCCCTTGTGTTTGTTATTCACACAATATGAATCCAGCAAAATAACAGCTGCTTTGAACTTGTATTTGCTCATTGAAGCGGACTGACTCGTTTAAGTACAACCTTTGTACACAGTTTATTTGCAGAGTAAATACGCTGCGGACTAATTATTTGCAATGTTTGCAGTCAAAGTAGAACAGTGGTAACACTTAAGTTGCACAGTTGTTTATCCACAAGTGATGTTTTATGGATTGAAATGTTGCTGCGCATGCTCATATGGCTCGAATCAATATATAATTAATGTACGAGTGGTTTTTCCGTTCGTACCGCTATAACCACAAACACAACCCGTACCCCTTTGAGTATGCCTTCCATCCCCCATCCATAAATAATATTTCGGTTTAGAACTACTGGGAAGTCGGTGAATCAGATAGGAAGCAGTCGGTGAAAGTAGCTGAGACCGGCCAGAATGTTCAAAGAGCTTCCAAACTGTTCCCAGAATGTTCGACAATATTGAAAAATGTTTTAGAATGTTCCAGAATGTTCGACAATGTTGGGAAATGATGTAGAATGTATTAGAACGTATTAGAATGTTTGAAAATTTATAGAATCCTCCAAAAGGTTCTAGCATGTAGTAAAATCTTCCAGAAGGTTCTAGAATGCTGTATAATGTTCCCAAGAAATACTATAATGTTCAATAATGTTGTAGAATGTCCCAGAATGTTGCAGAATGTTATAGAACCTCCCAGAAGGTTCCAGAATGTCGTAAAATCTCCTAGAAGGTTCTATAATGTTGTAGAATGTTCCTGATCGTACTAGATTGTGTGAGAATGTTGTAGCATGTTCTATCATGTTATAGAATCTTTCAGATTTTTTCTAAAATGTAGTACAATCTTCCAAAGGGTTCTAGAATAATGAAGAATGTTCCAGGACGTTCTAGAATGTTCCAGGACGGACTAGAATATTCAAGAATGTTGTAGAATGTCCCAGAATATTATATAATTTTTCAAAAGATTCTAGAAAGTTGCATAATGTTATAGAAACTCCCAGAAGGTTCCAGAATGTCGTAAAATCCCCCAGGATGTTGTATACTGTACCTGATCGTACTCGATTCTGTGAGAATGTTGTAGAATGTTCTAGTATGTTGTCGAATATTCCAGAAAGTACTAGACTGGGCGAGAATGTTGTAGAATCATCTAGGATGTTATAGAATCTTCCAGCAGGTATATTTGCAGAGTAAATACGCTGCGGACTAATTATTGCAATGTTTGCAGTCAAAGTAGAACAGAGGTAACACTTAAGTTGCACAGTTGTTTACCCATAAGTGATGTTTTATGGATTAAAATGTTGCTGCGCATGCTCATATGGCTCGAATCAATATATAATTAATGTACGAGTGGTTTGTCCGTTCGTACCGCTATAACCACAACCACAACCAACCCCCGCACCCCCTTGATTATGCCTTCCATCCCCCATCCGTAAAGAAGGTTTTGGTTTAGAACTACTGGCGTTGTGTTCGGAGATATGGGTGTCAAACGAGGGCATCATACCGACTTATGGGAAGTCGGCGAAGCAGTACGGAATAAAAAATAGCTGAGACCAGCCAGAATGTTCTAAAAGGTTCCAAACTGTTCCCAGAAAGTTCGACAATATTTTAAAATGTTTTAGAATATTCCAGAATGTAAGACAATGTTAAAAATGATGTAGAATGTTTCAGAACGTATTAAAATGTACGAAAACTTTATAGAATCCTCCAAAAGGTTCTGTCATGTAGTAAAATCTTCCAGAAGGTTCTAGAATGTTGTAGAATGTTCCAAGACATACTAGAATGTTCAAGAATGTTGTAGAATGTCCCTGAATGTTGCAGAATGTTATAGAACCTCCCAGAAGTTTCCAGAATGTCGAAAAATCTCCCAGAAGGTTCTATGATGTTGTAGAATGTTCCTGATCGTACTAGATTGTGTGAGAATGTTGTATAATGTTCTATAATATTACAGAATCTTTCAGAATTTTTTTAAAATATAGTAAAACCTTCCACAAGGTTCTAGAATGATGAAGAATGTTCCAGGACGTTCTAGAATGTTCAAGAATGCTGTAGAATGTGCCAGAATGTTATATAATCTTTCCGAAGATTCTAGAATGATGCAGATTGTTATAGAATCTCCCATAAAGTTCCAGAATATCGTAGAATGTTCCTGATCATACTCGATTGTGTGAGAATGTTGTAGAATGTTCTAGTATGTTGTCGAATACTCCAGAAAGTACTAGAATGTGCGATAATGTTGTAGAATGTTCTAGGATGTTATAGAATCTTCCAGAAGATTCTAGATTGTTGTAGAATATTCCATAACGTACTAGAATGTTCAAAAATGTTCCACAATGTTATATAACCTCCCAGAAGGTTCCAGAATGTCGTAAAACTCCCCAGAATGTTGTAGAATGTTCCTGATCGTACTCTATTGTGTGAGAATTTTGTATAATGTTCTATTATGTTGTCGAATATTCCAGAAAGTACTAGAATGGGCGAGGATGTTGTAGAATATTCTAGGATGTTATAGAATATTTCAGAAGATTCTAGATTGTTTTAGAATATTCCATAACGTACTATATTGTTCTAAAATGTTTCAGAATGTTATACAACCTTCCAGAAGATTCCAGAATGTCGTAAAATGCCCCAGAGTGTTGCAGAATGTTTCTGATCGTACTCGATTGTGTGAGAATGTTGTAGAATGTTCTAGTATGTGTTCAAATACTCCAGAAAGTACTAGAATGTGCGATAATGTTCTAGAATGTTCTAGGATGTTATAGAATCTTCCAGAAGTTTCTAGATTGTTGTAGAATATTCCATAACGTACTAGAATGTTCGAAAATGTTCCAGCATGTTATAGAACCTCCCAGAAGGTTCCAGAATGTCGTAAAATCCCCCAGAATGTTGTATAATGTTCCTGATCTTACTCTATTGTCTGAGAATGTTATAGAATGTTCTAGTATTTTCTCGAATATTCCAGAAAGTACTAGAATGTGCGAGCATGTTGTAGAATGTTATAGAATCTTCCAGAAGTTTCTAGATTGTTGTAGAATATTCCATAACGTACTAGAATGTTCGAAAATATTCCAGAATATTATAGAATCATCCAACAGTTTCTAGACTGTAGTAGAATGTTCCAAAATGGCGTAAAATGTTCCAGGAAGTTCTAGAATGTTGTAGAATATTCCATAACGTACTATATTGTTCGAAAATGTTATAGAATCTTCCATCAGGTTCTAGAATGTAGTAGAATGTTCTAGAATGTCGTGAAATCTTCTAAAATGGTCCAGAATGTTCCGCACGGTTCTTTACAACTGACCAAACTTCCTGTTATAGAACTTCTAGAAACCGCAAACGGTCTATGAAGTTAAAGCACTTATTATTCTTAAGTTATGTATAGAAGAAAAAACATTTGCATTTCGATTATTTTAATTTAAAGTGTAAAATATTGCGGAAATCGTAGTCTTTGCAGCTGAACAAGTATGTAAGCCTAAATGGGAAACATAGATTGATTTGTACGAAACTCAATATGCGTTTTATTGGCCATTGAACTCACAATGTTATTCGATATATCTTTATGCATGTCTGCGATCTAAGCCGCGTTTACCCCTGAGCTCGTTTTAAATAAACTGTTTCCAAAACCACATAAATAGTAATTAATTGACAGAATACCATAAATATGTCCTAAACTAAAACAGATTTTTTCTGTATGAAAATACATTTTATTTATTGTTAAAATTTGTTTTCCAAATCAAGTTGTGGAAAATAATAATGCACGAGTATTATCAGAATTAGACATTTATTTTCAATGTAGACTTACAAATAATGCCCTGGGTTTTCCCAATTTTTTAGCCTAAATTTTCGAGATTATAACTAGGGTAGTGATTTGTCAGAGTTTTCTAAAAATAAATAATCGTATACTAGGGGCTCTGCCCCTGGACGCTCCGCGTCCCAACCCCGGCTCGGCCTTCGGCCTCAGATGGGTGCTTCGCTTCGCTCGCAGGTGGAAAATTCGATAAAGAATCTCGTTAATCTTTTGCTCGTTTGTACATAGGTGACCGAGCATAAATTAGCTGTTTTATTTGGCAGCTGACTCAAACTCATTAAACATTATCTCCATAAGATTAACATGGGAAATTTGAAGGATTGTATACCGGAGCTCCTTCTCGGGTGAATAGCGGCTGAACGGATGATAATATATAAGACTTGACATATCTGTGAATGATTATGTTCATTTTTTGATCCAAATTAGCTGTTTTATATATAATAGGTTTGTAAAAACCAATGTTTAAATTGAATTAAAATATAGTTAGCATTTTTCGTTGATTTTTGTTTGTGTTTGTTTTTAGTTTGTCAATGTAACCTCAAAAAGGTAATACTACATTTGATACTGATTTGATCCAAATCAGATGTTGATCAAAATCAGCTGTTTTAAGCTTTTCATACGAACAGCTGTTTTTGTGCCCCTGATAAAATCAATAGAAATCTTTCTTCCATAAGATTAACATTGAAACTTTGAGGGCCACTGGGGCGTAGCCCTAATGTCCTAGGACTTCGGTAAATGGCCTAAAACCTTCCCAGGGTTAACCTGTGTTACTATGCAAAATTTCAAAGCAATCGGATGGACGGTATACGAACGCAAAGTGGACAAAGAACCAAAAAAAAACCCCATAAGGAATACACAGCAAAAATTTGCATTTGATTATAACGTTTGTAAGGCGAAAGATACATGATTTGTAATGCTTGATGGCAAATCTGGGCGTGCATACCTTTAAATTAAGACCTCAATTATGAAAATCGGTCGGGTAGAGAGCCGAACGGACTAGGAAAAGAAAAACAGTTTTTTTTTAATATATAAGATAGGCCTACATAGTGCGTGTGTAATATACCGGGTGTCGATAAAGTCCCCCGCCCCAGCCCCTTAACTTTGAAACAAGTAGAAATAAATGTGATTCAGGGTATTTTTATATGGCAAAGGGAGTTGAATTTTGGTGTAACCGACCATTTCACCCCTTACCACAAAATGGGGGTTGAGTGGGTAATTCTAAAATCTTAAATACAAAACCCCCACCAAGTGATACCTCATTTTAAATTGCTTGATAAATTAAGAATGGCAAAAATTAGAGGTCACCATCTTAACCGTATCGAAAATGGTGGCCAGTCAAAGTTTAAAACATCTTATTAACACAGATTTTTAATTAGATACGTTACAATACCTTTCATTGGCAATAAAGCTAAAGACTTAGTGTAATTGTAAATTTAAATAGGACATCCATTTACTTCTTGGCAAAAATAAAGCCTTGACTCAAAGGAACGCCTTACATTACTTAACATCTGGGTATGCAGCATTGAATAAACGCACTGTTTCGTGTAAATTCCTCCTTGCTTCCCTGTATCTAGAAACTGCAAGTTTATTCGTTCCTTTTAGGCTTATGCCAAATCGTGTAAGTATTTGTTTAATTCTAGATTTTGAATAACCCTCTGATTTTATTATGAACCATTTTTCCTTTCCTCTGAAACATAGTGTTTGTATCGTAATTAAAATTGCGTTGACATAGTATTTAAAATTTGACTGGCCGCCATTTTCGATATGGTTAAGATAGAGACCTCTAATTTGTGCCATTCTTCTTTATTTATCAAGCCCTTTAAAATGAGGTATCACTTGATGGGGGTTTGTATTTAAGTTTTTTGAATTACCCTCTCAACCCCACATTTTGGGGTAAGGGGAGAAATGGTCGGTTACACCAAAATGCACCTCCCGTTGTCATATAAAGATACCCCGAAGCTCGTTTATTTATTTATGCTGGTTAAAAAGTTAAAGGGGGGACTTTATTTTCACCCGGTATATAAATATATCCTATCTGTTTCCTTAAATGTATACGCAGCAGAAAGTGTAGGCATTTGGAAACAATTGTTTTATTGTAGAAAATACATAAATACACTTACAAGTTTTTCAACGAAAAATAAGTAATAGTTAAAATTGTTGTATACACTAATTTTATTTGCATTACAATCAGTAAATTTATTAATCAAACAGTTCTATACAGTGTCATTTTACAGTGCAATGGCGAATAAACAAAGGGATTTATAAAAATATAGACTACAACAATTTGTATTGCTTTACTCGGTAAAATAATGATGAATATTTTTTAAAGACTGACACAATTTTTACACATGAAAATAAAGACACAAATTTCTTTTACAATTTGATATTTACAATCGTCTTCATAGTTGTACCTATATACATACAAGGTAAAAAACACATGATTTATATACCATAAAAGTCTAATGCGTTTTATTTAAAATAAATACTTACAGTTAGATACAAATCCATTAGTAATTTAACTACAGTAGAACTCCAGTTATCCGAATCAATTGGGACCGGACAACATTCGGATAATCAAAAAATCGGATAAATGAATTTTTCCTGAAAAAAGGGCCTATTTTAACCTTTTCGGGATTGGCTTCGCTTTTACGCGACTGGAGTAAACTATCCGCACATAGTACGGTCGCGTATACACGTTTTATAACTTTAACGTTTGAGTACTATCATCGCGTTAACACGTTCACTGCTAAGGACGCACATGTGAGCTTGACACTGAACACTATGAAAAGCGGCCGACGCACAGTGCATTGCGTGCTTCGCATGCCAACCCCCGTACTGGGAGTATTTTCAATACACAGTACATTGCGTGCTTCGCACGCTAACCCCCGTATTGAGAGTGTTTTCAATATACAGAGCATTGCGTGCTTCGCACGCCAACCCCCGTATTGGGAGTTTTTTCAATACACTGTGCATTGCGTGCTTCGCACGCCAACCCCCGGATTGGGAGTGTTTTCAATACACAGAGCGTTGAGTGCTTCGCACGACAATTTTAGACCTATGTGCAATAGCGTATAGACAGAATCATTATTTTGCAAATCGCAGCACGTTCCCGTCTTAAGTTTTTTTTCTGAATTTCTGAAAGCGATTCGGATAGTTGGAGTTCGGATAATTGGAGTTTGCGATTCGGATAGTTGGAGTTCGGATAATTGGAGTTTGCGATTCGGATAGTTGGAGTTTGGATAATTGGAGTTTTACTGTATTTCAAATAAATACCTACAGTTAGGTATAAATCCATTAGTAATATAACTAATTACATCCCTAATTGACGAAGTATGGTTTTTGAAGAAACCCAATTTCTTGACTGAAACGAATTTCCGAAAAGTTATAAGTACATAATATTATACAACACTACATTCTTCTGAGTCCTACATAACATTGTAAACCATATAGCTCCATTGTTCCCGTCTATTTGCTGACAGCTGCTCTAGTTTAATCGAATTTCAAGGAACAGTAAAGTTACTTCGATTTATCCATGGTTCGAGTAGTAGTAGAGGTTAAGTTCAAATATTTCTGCTAATCGAGGCTTAATGTGTATTCAAGATATACAGGATGTCCCTAAAAACCGTAGCTGGCTGTACAGGATCGCATTGTGTTCATTGAAATAAATAAAAAATGATCAGTAAATTTTTTTCGAATTCGGCTTAGTTTAGTAGCAATCCGCCATTTTGTTTTTTTTAAACTCACTGTAACTCCAGAAATAGATGAGAGATCGAGTTAAAATTTGGAATAATTATTTTGCATGTTAAGATTTACAAGTGTACCATACACAAATAATTTATTTTTATAATTTTCAAAATGGGGGCCGTTACAAATTTTTAAGGTGGAATATCTTCAGAACCGTTAACGTTACAAAAAATGTACAAGAGAAAAAATTTACATAAAGTGATTTTTTTATTGTGTCTGTAAGTCAAAGGATATCCGAGTTAAAAAAACTATCGACAAAAAACTAACAACTTAGTTTCTTGGTAATAATAGTCTACAACAACAAAAATTGGTATAAAACCAATATCGTTTTACTTTCTCCACCCTATACGTAGTATATGGAGAAAGTAGCCTATTGTTTTCGTAAAAATGTTTGAATTTGAATTTTCAGTTGAATTATCTGTTTTGGTGCTCCCAGAACCCCAAAAAATTGTTTAGTGCAATTATCTGTGTTGGTGCTCCCTGAACCCAAAATTATTTTTAGTGGAATTTTTTGTTTTGGTGCTCCCTGAACCAAAACAGTGTTTTTAGAGTGGTGTCTGTCTGTCAGTCTGTCAGTATGTATACACGACCAGAGGGGACACTATTGGTCCGATTTTCATGAAATTTGGTATGTAGGTACTAAACCCTAATATCTCCAGGCGGTTTTTTCATTTTTTTTCATTTTTAATTTTTAAGGGTAATTTACCCAAAAAAACCCATAAAAAACGACAAAAATGCAAATTTCTCAAAAACGGCTATAACGATTTTGATCAAATTTTCAGTATTTGTAGTGCTTAAGATGCCAAACAAAATGACACCACCCGCTTTTATCAAAACTTCGGCGTTTTATAATTATGGGGAAATGTTTAAAAATAAACAAGTTTATGTTGTCAATCTAACATCGCGGCGGCGGCCGCACGGGGTAGCACCATGGTAGCGATCACGGCCAGTAATTCAAAGGTCGCGCGATCGAATCCCGCCTAGGACAATAATGTTTGTATAAGATTGACGTAGGTAGAATATTATTTTTTTGTTTTGTTCTAAAAAGTAATAAATAAAATGATTGAATACAATATTATTTTGACTACAGTAAGTTGGGAGAAAGTTTGTGTTAGTTAACTGATACCGTTTATTTTTAAAATGTTAATAGTTTTAATAAATAAGATAAAATCAATTGCTCTGAAATGCATTAAAAATTCAATTGTGGCTCTTAACCATTTCAAAATGGCGTCTGATAATAGGCTTCAATAATGCTAAAAAACGTGTTAGATTATTTTCAACATATTCCATCTTAAAAATTTGTAACGGCCGCAAATCTTGTAAATCTTAACGAGCAAAATATTTATTCCGAATTTGAACTCGATACATCTATGTCAGGTGTTACAGTGAGTTTTTGTAAAAACACAAATTGGCGGATAGTTTAGTCTGAGCCGAATTCGAAAAAATGTTATTGAACATTTTTTATTTGTTTCAATGAATGAAATACGATCCTGTACAGCCCGCTACGGATTTAGGGACACCCAGTAGATACATGAAGAGCCTAGCACGAAACTATCTTCCTTCATTTAAAACCCTGCACAACCGCATCGTTGGGAACTTAGAATATTGGGCCCGTGTTTTTTAAAGTTAATAATTAGAATTTGCATTTGTTAGAGACAAGCCACCGAATCAGATTTAAAAATAACTATTTCTTAATCCACCTTACGGATTCAACTTAGTTTATTGGTAGTTGAAAAACATTTCTCTTAGTTTGTTTTCCTCAACAACGTCACAGTTTGGGGTTCAAACAACCCAAGCGACTCTACTAGGCCTCTCCGTGGAGAAAGCGGTCGCGCCGCACCCCACGATGCTGACGGCCGGAAGGCCGGAAGTGTCCGAGACAAGCCCCGGTCAATCGGGGTCGTACCTGCAGTCTATCCTGAGGACCGTCGCCATGGCGACCAGACTTAGAACCGCTATACAGAGCAGTATGGTGGCGATCATCTTGGTTTCCGTCGACGTGAACAGCGATACCACGCAGGCGGTGAAGAGGACGAGATGGAGGACGAGAGAGCTCAGCCAGAGAGTGGTCAGAGGGATGGCCGCTTGGACCGTCGGTCCCAGGAAGCGTAAAGACGAGAGCGGCGGTACGCAGGAAGGATTGGTGTAGCCGCTGAAACCTCTACTCGTGTGGATGCTCAGTGCTGAAACAAGAGAGAAATTAGTACAATATGTGTGCAGGATGATTCAGGAGGTAACGGAGAAACTGTAAGGATGTGTTCTACAAGTGGAAATAAAGGAAACAGTTTCATATAAACATAGGTTTCGAAATTCTTCATTATCCAGTTATCGACATTTTTTTTTGCACCATACTTAATGGACGTAACAAATTTATATTGAACGTAAATTTTGGATACATGTTTTCGAATAACAACTCATGAACAAAAAAGCAAAACTTTTTTCATATATTTTCAAAATGGGGGCCGTTTAAAATTTTGAATGTAAAACATCTTGAAAACCGCGAACTCTATAAACAAAAACTAGTAGTCGACCCGGCAATGCTTTGCTATTGCTTGATTTAACTTTAAGGGTAGTTCATTACTTTGACTTAAGGGTCTGCTCCAGTAAACGAGAAAGCAACCGGAAACGCAACCGCTTCTCACTGTATCCCTATCTAAACAGTGCAATTTCTTGCAGCTGAACGCTTTGACATTGCCTCATTTCAAACCATTTTACAAGTCTATCTTTTGTAATTGAGTGTTGAAAAAAAAAACTGTATATTCTTTATAAAATTTCGGATCTGGCTTGAAAATTATTTTTCATTATTAATTTTTTATTGTGTTAGGAAAAAAATTAAAACTTTGTACTTACAAAATATCAATTACATAACAAATCAAAAGCATTTACAAAAATATAAATTGCAAGACGGATGCGTATTGTGATTGTGCTTAAAATGAGACCTTGCAAACAATTTTATGATAAAAAGTAAACGAAATAAATGGTTTGAAATTTAACATTGCTCTTACGGGATACAAATCCAAGATGGCCACCACTACAGCAGACCCTTAAGAAATTGAATTGAAGATGGTTTTTATGTCACTTAAGAAAAATATTACACAAAATTGATATTATATTTATAGTTTGTTGGAAGTTAGTGCATTTTGTTTTTATATAGGGAGTGGTAGCTACCCCATTTTAATCACTTTGATTGTAGAGACCAAATTATCTAAACAATCTGGTACTAATTTGTGGAAATTGTGAAATTTTTAGTGAAATTAGTTGAGTAGTTTTTGAGAATATATAAAAAGTAAATGTATCGATTATTATTAAATTCTAATGGTAATTATTTTATTTCGCCCCTTTTTGACTTAACTAATCAAATTTCAAATGTTTTTTTATATGACAAAAAAATAATATTACATAATTCTAGCTTTTTAGCTTGTGGGATGTTAGTTTAATTTATATTTTATTGTGTAGGTGTAGTCACCCTATTTCGATTCCTTAGACTGTAGTAATTGTAACGTCTAAACACTCCTGGTAATGATAGACCTATGGATAAACTTTGAAATAGGTCGAATAGTTTTTGAGTCTATAGAGGAGAAAGAAAATAAACAGTACCAGATAACTGCCACATACTTTCTCCCAGTTGAAACTTTACACCTTCCCAAGAGTTGCATACAAGGTGGTTCTATTAAAGTAGGAAAGGGGGGACACATTATAGTAGGAGAGTAACTTAAAATACTATTAGTTCTGTGAACAGTAGACCTCGCTCGTTGAAATAACAAATGTGGTTTTGAGCTTAGGTTAAAAATAGTGTGCCAGTAAGGAAGTAAGCACAAGGTTTAGCCAGTGAAACATTATTTACAATTCCCGCGATTCCGGGATTTCTAGTTCTCTTTTTTATTTCTTTTATTGAGCTTAACTGCTAAAGATTTTCTTTTACAGGCATTGTGTTTTATTTAGGTTAATAATGCGTAAGATAGCTAAACATATCGCGTTATAGAGGGACAACATACAATTAAATATTTACATACTTAAATAACTCAAACTTAACAATGTATCATAAGTTTAACTTAAGTTCCATATCATATTCCAATATTAGAAATAATGAAAACAAACGATGTTAAAACGTCGTTATAGTGATCTCAACTTTATTCTCAACCCATGTACCAACACCTCCCACGGTGTCCTAGGGTCATTTTTTGTATGCCCTTTATCGCCGCGAGGTTTCATTTGTTTTATTTCATTTTGTAATTCAATAAAGCTAAGTCAAATACTTTTATGAAATTTACAATGATAATTTACAGGTATACAATTCAATTATTTTATTTATCCTCTACACTTTCTTATAATAATATGTCATTTTTGGGCAAATTATATATTCCTAAATTACTATTCAAAACAGGCCTAGTTTTGTTAGTAGTCTTGTAGTAGGAACATAAAAACAGGTGTTTTTAAAATAAGAAATTTGAAATTGATAAATATTTTTATACAATTCTATTTAGAACTAAATTACGAAACTTTTTTACTTTTATGAAAAAATTTACAATAATCTTTACTACTTTTTATGTAGGCCTTAAGTTAAACATTTTCCTTTCGTTACTGAACGTGATTGTTTCTTGAGCTAATAACTTTCTTGATTTTATTTCAATAATTTTTTACTGGCATATATGAATTCTTTAACCCTTTATCTACAAAAAAGCTATGGAACACTTTTGAATTGGTTTAGAATAAACGTATAAAAACATGGTTGAAATACAAAAACTTGGACGATTTTTAACAAATTTGAAGTTTACGGCCATTTTGTGAGCTTACCGTTGGAGGTACGGAAAAAAATCAAGAATACAATTTTGTTTAAAATTTAATTTCCTATTAGAACAATTGTATTAGGTTTAAAATTCGACTTACGGTTAACCCACAAACTGGCTTTGGAAAAAAGCTTACACTGAGAGAAACGGTCCGGCCGCCATTTTTATTTTATTTAAGGGGTTAAAAATGAAAAATGGTAAAAAACCTTATATATACATGGCTCGGCCTAGGAATAAGGAACATTCATGCAAAAAATCATCAAAATCGGTCAAGGCAATTGGCCGTAATCGTGCGACAGACACACAGACATACAGACACACAGACACTCGGACGAAATGCCGAACGGTCGAGTTAAAACGGAGACCTCGCTTACGCTCGGTCAATTATTATTATTATTAAAACTATTCATTCGATTTCGAACAAATTTGCACCAAATATGTCAATTAGGCCTGTATTGACACACGAAAAAGAGTTTTGAAAATTTTTGAAAAACAACCCCTTTTTGGCCAATAAAACCCAAAATAGTTATTATTATTATTATTACCTAAACGAGAATTTTTAGAAAGATGCGGTTTTTTGCATATGGTAGGGTACATTAAGGTCTACAAATAAGTAAAATTTTATCAAAATCGTTAAAGCCGTTTTTGAGAAATTTCGATTTTTCTCGTTTTTTGGCCATTTTTGGGGAGTAAAACCCCTTAAAAGTCCAAAATTTGAAAAAATGAAAACATTGCCTGGAGATATTCCAGAACTACACCCACATACCAAATTTCATAAAAATCGAACCGTTGGTATTGTCTCCAGCTCTGTACATATCCTAACAGACACACAGACACACGGACAGACATATCTTTGAGTTCAGAGAGCATCAAAACAGATAATTCCACTAAAAATTCAAATTCTAAAATTTGGACGAAAATAATACCTTCTCCATACACTACTTATAGGGGGGAGAAAGTAAAACATTCGTTTTTATACAGGGGTGGCAAAAAGTCCCGAACAACCCAATATCTTTTTCCAGGTTCCACTTACACAATTGAAACTTTGCAAATTGTTTATGGGTATAAAAACTACTTTTTTAGAATATGGCTGATTTTTCACCTCCTCTAGGGGACGGCCCGTCAGGAGTCAGTGAAAAATCTTAAATGTAAGCATGTGTTGTTATGCATATCATTTTAAAGGTCTTGATGAGACAAACACAACGACATAATAAAAATGAAAAATTTATGATCCTGAAAAAAGTTATGGCTGTTCAAAGTTTTGATATGCTGCATGTTAAATGAGCCTTATTCTAAGTTTGAATAAGTTGATTCAGCCCAGAGGAGATGAAAAATCAACTGTAGCATAAACAAGTAGTTCTTTATACCCGTAAACAATTTGCAGAGTTGTACGTGTAATACATGGAACATGTAAAAATAAATTAAACTTAGAATAAGGCTGATTTAACACGCAGCATATCAAAACTTTGAACAGCCATAACTTTTTTCAGGATCATCCATTTTTCATTTTTATTATGCCGTTGTGTTTGTCTCATCAAGACCTTTAAAATGATATGCATAACAACCCATGCTTACATTTAAGATTTTTCACCGACTCCTGACGGGCCGTCCCCCAGAGGAGGTGAAAAATCAGCCATATTCTAAAAAAGTAGTTTTTTATACCCATAAACAATTTGCAAAGTTTCAATTGTGTAAGTGGAACCTGGAAAAAGATATTGGGTTGTTCCGGGACTTTTTGCCACCCCTGTATAATAGAGTACATTATCATGTCTTGAATATTGTGCAAAAATAAACAGGTTAAATCAAACTTAAAAATGTTTATATAGGCCAGTGAACAATTTTGTTTTGAAACCCCATGTAAATTTTTGAAAAGTCAATGTTTTATTTATCTTCAATTTGGTTCATACTAAGCTACCCATACGCTCTTTAAGTACAATTATTGCTAAATCATAAAATATTTTACAATTTAAATGCACGAGACGACTCTGCATCTTTAGGCGAAGATTTGCATTAACTACTTATCCATATGTTAATGCATTTGGATGTAGATGTTTGACTTTAAATACAGTAAACCTATTGTTTGCTTTTATCTAACCTAAACAAACTTATAGTTTTGAAGAATAATTACCTGATTCTAAATTAGCCAAATTGGTTGCAAATAAACGTGTTTTGGTTCATTGTAGGCCTAACCTAAAATTATGTTCAGTTTTTGATCAAAATCAGCTGTTTTATTTGTAATATGTAACAACCGATGTTTGAATTGAATTTTAATATAGGCCTAGTAAGCATTTTTAGTTGAGTTTTGTTCGTGTTTGCTTTTAGTTTGTCAATCTAACCTAAAAAAGCTGTTGGTTTTGAAGAATAATAAACTGATTATAAATTTGCTAAGTAAAGTTGCACATGTGTTGCTAAGCTTTTTGTCCTAAAAGCTGTTTTTGTAAGTTATGGTATTGAGTTCATACAGAAAAGGATGTTAAGTTTTTCTCAAGTTTCAAACTTTTTCGGGGAAATTTTTTAATTTGTCAACATTTAGAAATCAACCTTTACATTTTTCGAGAGTATTTTCTAAAATATTTATTTCCCGAAGATGTGTTTGGTGTGTTTAAAGTCGGTTTAACGTGTTCTTTCAGAATATCAAGACATTATATATATAAAGCTAGACGGTAACACTGATTCATTGACATTAATTATTAGGCACTTCCCGTAACCAGACCCCCCTCAACCTTATACTTGAATTAAAGCTCTCGACGAGAAACTTTTGGGAAAATGTCCAGAATTTAAGATTTTTTTATTTTGGAAGCACTTTTCGGGCGGGAAAGATTTTTTAAATGTTTACAATTTCTTCATTTTCCCACTTTGAGCGCGTTTTGTAAGAAAACAGTAAGAGATAGCAAAAAATGTTAAATACAAAAGTTTTACAAAATTTAATTTCAGACTGACGTTTTTTCATCAGATTTAAGATCCAATCATCCATTTAGCCACTATTCATCCGAGAAGGGAAGCTCCGCCTAACGTTCTTAAAGCTAGACGATTTCACTGATTCACTGACATTAATTATTAGGCACTTCCCGTAATCGGAACCCGGTCAACCTTATAATTAAATTAAAGCTCTCGACGAGAAACTTTCTAGAAAATTGCCAGAAGTTAACATTTTTTAATTTTGCAAGCACCTTTTGGGCGGGAAAGATTTTTTAGATTTTTCAATTTCTTCATTTTCCCACTTTGAGCGCATTTAGTAAGAAAGCGGTAAGAGATAGCAAAAAATGTTAAATACAAAAGTTGTAGAAAATTTAATTTCAGACTAACGATTTTTCATCAGATTTAAGATCCAATCATCCATTTAGCCACTATTCATCCGAGAAGGGAAGCTCCGCCCAACGTTCTTAAAGCTAGCCGGGTTCACTGATTCACTGACATTAATTATTAGGCACTTCCCGTAATCATACCCCCCTCAACCTTATACTTGAATTAAAGCTCTCGACGAGACACTTTTGGGAAAATTGCCAGAATTGAACAATTTTTAATTTTGGAAGCACCTTTTGGGCGGGAACGATTTTTTAGATTTTTTAAATTTCTTCATTTTCCCACTTTGAGCGCATTTAGCAAGAAAGTGGTAAGAAATAGCAAAAAATGTTAAATACAAAAGTTGCAGAAAATTAAATTTCAAAGAAAAGATTTTCCGTCAAATTCAATATCCAATCATCCTTTTAGCCACTATTCATCCGAGAAGGGAGGCTCCGCCCAACGTCCTTAAATATAGACGATTTCACTGATTCACTGACATTAATTATTAGGCACTTCCTGTAATCGGAACCCCATCAATATTATACTTAAATTAAAGCTCTCGACGAGAAACTTTTAGGAATATTGCCAGAATTTAACATTTTTTTACTTTGGAAGCACCTTTTGGGCGGGAAAGATTTTTTCGATTTTTCAATTTTTTCAATTTTCCACTTTGATTGCGTTTTGTAAAAAAACGGTAAGAGATAGAAAAAAATGTTAAACACAAAAGTTTTAGAAAATTTAATTTCAAACTAACGATATCCTATCAAATTGAAGATCGAATCATCCTTTCAGCCGCTATTCACCCAAGAAGGAGCTCTGGCACACAATCCTTCAAATTTCCCATGTTAATCTTATAAAGATAATGTTTAATGAGTTTGAGTCAGCTGCCAAATAAAACAGCTGATTTATGCTAGGTCATGTATGTACAAACGAGCCAAAGATTAACGAGATTCTTTATCGAATTTTCCAACTGCGAGCGAAGCGAAGCAGCCATCTGAGGCCGAAGGCCGAGGTGGGGTTGGGACGCGAAGCGTCCAGGGGCAGAGCCCCTAGTTATATAAATAAAGCTAGACGGTAACACTGATTCATTGACATTAATTATTAGGCACTTCCCGTAACCAGACCTCCCTCAACCTTATACTTGAATTAAAGCTCTCGACGAGAAACTTTTGGGAAAAATTCCAGAATTTAATATTTTTTTATTTTGGAAGCACCTTTTTCGTGAGAAAGATTTTTTCGATTTTTTTAATTTCTTCATTTTTCCACTTTGAGCGCATTTAGCAAGAAAGCGGTAAGAGATAACAAAAAATGTTAAATACAAAAGTTGTAGAAAATTAAATTTCAAAGGGGAGATTTTCCGTCAGATTCAAGATCCAATCATCCATTTAGCCACTATTCATCCGAGAAGGGAGGCTCCGCCCAAAGTCCTTAAAGCTATACGATTTCACTGATTCACTGACATTAATTATTAGGCACTTCCCGTAATCGGAACACCATCAACCTTATACTTGAATTAAAGCTCTCGACGAGAAACTCTTTGGAAAATTTCCAGAATTTAACATTTTTTTATTTTGGAAGCACCTTTTGGGCGGGAACTATTTTTCGATCAACTATGTACAAACGATCCAAAGATTAACGAGATTCTTTAGCGAATTTTCCAACTGCAAGCGAAGCAAAGCAGCCATCTGAGGCCGAAGGCCGAGGCGGGGTTGGGACGCGAAGCGTCCAGGGGCAGAGCCCCTAGTTTTTTATAAACCTCTTGAAATCACCTCCAATTTTACCTAAATGTAAATTGTTTATTTAATTGTAGTATACACAAAATATTGTGTGGTTTAAAGAGTGTGTAGTCGTACTTTTTATATTTCAATTGTTTAACGCGTTATGTACTGGTTTGTTATAGATGAGTCGGGATGACTTTGCCAGTGTCGAGCTATGAGGAACTGCTCACTCGAGTCCGTAGTCTGACTCAAGAGACAAGACAGTTACAAAGACAGCTCGACAGTCCTCTGTTGGATCATAATGATAACGGTAAGTCGACTTTACCCTGTATAGATCGTTAATGGTTCATGTAGAAATACTAGCTGACCCGTACATCGTTGCCCGTGGTGGTTGGTATTTTCAGTCTTTTCAACATAATTGTATTCTTTTTAAGAGTTCAGTCAGTGAGTGGTATTTGGCTTTTATATATATAGATCTTAAATAATAAAAGCACTATTGTCATAATGATACAAGATCTGAAATTATGATTTTAGTAACTTTGATCCACACAAACCCCTTAAAATTTCAAATTTTTTCAAACCCTTTCTTAGTAAGCACCTATGGCCCTAGAGGAAGCTACATAACAAATTTCATTCCAATCCGTTACGTAGTTTTGAAGAAATCGTGATTTAATAGCTTTGATCCCCCAAACCCCCCTAAAATTTCTAATTTTTAAAACCCTTTTTTATTGAACACTTATGGCCCTAGAGGAAGCTACATACCAAATTTCATTCCAATCCGTTTGTAGTTTTGAAGAAATCGTGATTTAATAACTTTGATCCCCCCAAACCCCCCTGAAATTTCGAATTATTTGAAACCCTTTCTTAGCGAGCGCCTATGGCTCTAGTGAAAGCTACATACCAAATTTCATTCCAATCTGTTTTGTAATTTTGGAGAAATCGTGATTTAGTAATTTTTACCCCCCAAACCCCCTAAAATTTCCAATTTTTAAAATCCTTTTTTTATTGAACACTTATGGCCCTAGAGGAAGCTACATACCAAATTTCATTTCAATCCGTTCGGTAGTTTTGAAGAAATCGTGATTTAATAACTTTGATCCCCCCAAATCCCCCCTAAAATTTCGAATTTTTTCAAACCCTTTCTTATTAAGCACCTATGGCCTTAGAGGAAGCTACATACCAAATGTCATTTCAATCCGTTATATAGTTTTTGAGAAATCGTGATGAGTGGGTCAGTGAGTGAGTGAGTGAGTGGTATTTCGCATTTAGATGTAGGTAGTAGATTTAATTTTCTCAACTATCACACAGAGTAGGGGTTAAAACTAACATAATATACTCCAGGTCTTTCATTGGTGCAAACAGCTGATTGCTTAACATTGTACTCTTATAACAGCTGTTTATTTTCTGCTATCTGATCTTTACTACAGACGCCCGACCTTGCAGTGCTACAAATGCATACACATTTTTTAAAAATATTAATTTACATAATTTCGTTCGATATCTATATCTCTTATATAAAATGCAATGTCCTGACTGATGATCAACGCAGAGCCGATTCTATTAAAGCTAGAGACTTGAAATTTGGAAGGTACATCCGTCCAATAATGTAGAGGCGTACTAAGAAAGAATTTTGCAAAATTTTGAATTTAAAGGGTAGAAAATGCGAAAATTCACCCCTCCCATAAGCAGCCATATAAAAGATGAAACAGCTGATTCGTATTTATTAATGTGTTATTCTGGTTACTATGGTGATATTTCCAAACTCTTTCAAAAAAAGTGTGTTGATTTTATAATAATAGGTCTAACCTAAAATTGTGTTAAACCTTTGTTCCAAATAAGCTGTTTTATTTATAATGTGTAACAATAATATAATGTTAAATTGTAATATTAGATGTTTGAATTATTATATTTCATAGGTTTTAAAGGCCTAACCTAAAATTGTATTAAACTTTTGATTCAAATCAGTTGTTTTATTAATTATGTGTAACAATCATTAGGCCTATGTTGAATTACACGGGATACGAATTACAGGATGTTGAATTACACGGGATACGAATTACAGGATGTTGAATTACACTTGATACGAATTACAGGCTTTCAAATTTTCAAATTAAGCAATAGCGAAGCATTGCCGGGTCCACTAGTATTATATAAAAGCCAAAACCCACTGACTCACTGATTCACTGACTCACTGACTCACTCATCACGATTTCTCAAAAACTACCGAACGGATTGGAATGAAATTTGGTATGTAGCTTCCTCTAGAGCCATAGGTGCTCACTAAGAGAGGGTTTGAAAAAATTCGAAATTTTAGTGGGAGTTTGTGGGGATCAAATTTGTTAAAAAGCGATTTCTTCATAACTACCGAATGGATTGGAATTAAATTTGGTATGTATCTTCCTCTAGGGCCATAGGTGCTCACTAAGAAAGGGTTTGAAAAAATTTGAATTTTTAGGAGGGTTTGGGGTGATCGAAGTTGTTAAAAAACGATTTCTACAAAACTACCGAATGGATTGGAAT
>JAGFPH010005341.1:0-26962 GCA_018207615.1 Philaenus spumarius
GCTAAAGCTAGTTAACAACTTTTGAAAGTAATACATTTTTCTACATGGCTAATGCCAGTTAACAATTATTGTATGTAATAGTTTTCTACATTGCTAATGCAAACTTGTCAGTCTTGCAAACCTAAATCATTTTCTCATGGTTGTTGTAATAATGTGTTAATTTTAAAAAAGAAAACAGGAGCTAAATGCTGTATAAGTCATGTTTGAAGCTAAAACAATTTAACAATGTATCTGAAAGTTATAAATCTTCTAACATCACTTTTATAAGTTTGTGAAGCAAAATTAACATCACTTTATGCTGTAATAATATACCAAACCTGACTAGAGGTTAATAGTTAGTTGTGTGTGCTATTTTCAAAGTCAGAACAAGTTCTAAGTTTGTTTGCCACAAAATATTTTGCTAGATTTTGTTACTAAGCCAGTGTTACCAGTTTTAAAATGTTTTATACACTTTTGTCTATGTGTACACAAACAATTACTTTACTAATATCAGCTGAGGTAAAGCCTATTTAACAATTTGTGTGCTTGCTTATGAGATTTTCAGTAATTCTCACTAAATATCAAAAACATTTTTACCAAAACTAAGTTGGCTAGTTAACATGTCTGAATTTGTGAGAAACTGAAGCAAATCACTGAATCACCTACGTCTGAGTCACCAAGCTAAGGACGGCCAAAGTGTATCAAATCAGGATGACGTGCACACAAGCTAAGTTATTGCTCTATTTATTTTTTATAACTGTATTTTTATTGTGAGTAAGCGTGAATGTGTGTATAAATTTGTGCGCTCATAAATAAGTGTTGGAGTATCAAATGGGTAAATGTATGAATGTATAAAAGAATCCAGAAGTGAACTTTGTTTTTGTGTTCCATTTTTCAATTCTACACCAGAAGATATTTTATTTTTATTAATTCAAAACTCAAACTTTTGTGTGTTTGAAAGTAAGAATATATTGCTTGATGCTAATAAGTTAGAAAATTTTGTGTTTATTTTTTTAAGTTCAATTTATTTTTCTGTCACATACGGTAATAAATATTTGAGAAGTTACAAAAAAAAAAAAAAAAAAATAAAAAAAAAAAAAAAAAAAAAAAAAAAAAAAAAAAAAAAAAAAACAGATATAAGCTTACTTGTGTGTTTATATCAATAACATTTTGTAAATTTATAGTTAAAGTTATTTAGTGATAGGACTTGATTAATAGTAAGATAAATGTTAATAGAAACAGGATAAAATTGAATAGTGGAAATTTTTCTCAGTTCTGTATGTTAATGATAATTTTTGCTGATGTCAGTATGTTTATTAATCTTTGCAATTTAAGAAAGACAAGTTTTTATGTGAAACTTTATAGTTCAGGAGTGTCTTATACACTTTTTCATTGTGCTTATTGTTATAAGGAAGAGCTAATTAGTTTAAAACAAATTAGAATAAGGTTTTATATTTTAATTTGAATGAGTAGTGATAAATGTATTTACTATCAGAATGTTAGAGGTCTGAATACCAAGCTAAGTGAGTTTTATCAAAATTTGCTTAACCTTGATAGTGATATAGTCTGTATCACTGAAACTTGGTTAAATAGTAATGTGACTTCAGGCGAGTTATTCCCAGCTGATTGGACTGTTTATAGAAGTGACGGAGTAAATAAGTGGAGGGGAGCTGGCGTATTGACTGCTATAAGGACCGGTTCTTGGAAGTCCCAGTTGCTTACATTTCCTTCTATTGATAATGTGGATATTGCTTGGGTCAAACTATCAAATGACTCTGGGTTTACGTTTATTCTTTGCAATATTTATTTTCCACCCAGGACTCCTCTTTTTTCATACGAGTTGTTCTTTAATTTGTTTTTTAATAATAGTAATTTAATTGATAGAAACATTTGCATTGTGGGCGACTTTAATTTACCTTGTATTTCTAATAACACATTTGACTTACATTTGGAGGGGGGAATTTATAAAGATTTATCATTTTTTATAAATTTTAATAAATTTGTTATGCTAAATGGTGTTATCAATCACAACAGCAGAACTTTGGATTTGGTAATAAGTAATATTGTGGGAGCATCCGTGTTGGGTGACGACGACGCCTTGGTGGGGGTGGATAATCACCATCCTGTGTTGATTGTTTGTTTTGCGGGAGGCCGAAGTAGGTGTCATACGGGGGTGCCTAATGAGATTGTTTATTCATTCACTAAGACCAAATTTTATGGTATTTATTCTGATCTTAAATATTGCGATTGGAAGAATGTTTTTAATTGTCAAGACGTGAATACTGCTGTTTCTGAATTTTATAAATTAATTTATTCAGTTTTAGATAAATACGCACAAAAGAGACCACTAGTTAAGCCTAAGTACCCGGTTTGGTTTACAAAAGAAATTATTGATAACTTAAAATTGAAACATAAATTTAGGACAAAATCGAATAATGATTGGAAACTGCCCAGAATTACTCCTCTTCATAAGAGTGCTAACAAATTAGATATTGTCAACTACAGACCTGTAGCAATACTTTCAACTCCTGCTAAGGTGTTTGAGATTGTCATTCATTTGTTTGTGCTATCTCATATGAAACCGTATTTGTCTTGGGCTCAACATGGTTTTATTCCTGCCCGATCAATTAATACTAATCTCTCAAATTTTGTAAATTATACATCTAGGGTATTGGATAATAGAGGGCAGGTGGATGTAATATACACTGACTTTGCAAAAGCATTTGATAAAGTCAATCACATCACATTGCTTAGGAAACTGAATTTCTATGGGTTTTCCAGTGATCTTCTTAGGTTTTTCTCTTCCTATTTGTTTCTTAGGTATCAATATGTAACGTATTCTGGTTTTAAATCGAATAGATTTATAACGGGGTCCGGTGTTCCTCAGGGCAGTAATTTGGGACCTTTATTGTTTAATATCTTCATTAATGATATAACTTCGTGTTTCGATAATTGTGAATATTTAATGTACGCTGACGATTTGAAATTTTTTAAAAATATTAAAACTTGTTATGATTGTCAAATTTTGCAAGAAAATTTAGTTAGATTATCTGTTTGGTGTGAAAATAATAAACTTCTTCTTAATATTAAAAAATGTTGCGTCATGTCATATTATAGAGTATTACAGCCTTTAATTAACAATTATAACATTGATATGCAAATATTGAACAGAGTTACTAGCTTTAAGGATTTGGGGGTTCTTATGTCACAAGATTTATCTTTTAGTTGTCATATTGTTAATATAGTAAAGAGAGCTTATTCCACCTTGGGTTTTATTTGTCGGTTGGGGAGGGATTTTAATAATATTGTTGTTATGAAAGTTTTATTTAATAGTCTAGTTAGATCAGGGCTGGAATTTGCCTGTATTGTTTGGTCCCCATCAACAAAATACTATGTAAATATGATAGAAAAAGTTCAGAAAAGATTTTTGCGTGTGTTATTTTATAAAAAATTTGGATTTAATAACCAGCAAATTTGGACAATAAGATATAGGGAATTTTTGAGTGCATTTGAAGTTAATTCGTTGGCAGTTAGGAGAAGTTTGTTGAGGTTGTGTTTCTTGAGAGGAGTTATGTGTGGCATGATTGAGGATCCTGAGACCCTAAGACAGATATGCTGATGTGTTCCACCTTATGGGATGAGAATCAGACGACCACTTTACCAGGAGCGCATTAGAACCCATGCTCATGCGTCGTCGCCGCTGAACTCGTCAATTGCTCTGTACAATTTGGTCGCTCACAAGGTGGATGTTTCCTGGGGTTTGTCGAGGTTCCGCAGGGAGACTTTGTCTGCATTAAACCAGTGCTGACTGTGGGTTTGCAAGTTTTGATGGGACTCAACAGCTAGGTATAATATGTTAGTTTTTATGTTTTCATTATTATTGTTTATTTGTATATAATGTGTTGGATTATGTATTTGGTTGTTTTGTTTAGTTATTTGTTTCATAGTTTTAATTAATTTAGGCATGACGTATTTTATTTTTGTATAGATGGCGCCCCAGTAATTGGGTTTTTTACCTGTTGGGGTTGCTTTTACAACACGGTTCTATTATGTATTTCTTTTGTTTGTTTGTAAAATTGTGTTGTAATAAATTTATTCTATTCTATTCTATTCTATTCAAATCAGTTACTTATGCATTGTTTTTCTTTGTTAGCTTTGCTGGTTCAAGTTTGGGAGCTACAGACACTCCATCAAAATCTAAACAAATGTATTTGCAGTGACAGTGATTTATTTATTTATCACCTCAAACGAGATGAGGCAAATTATATAATTAAACCAGGTGGTAGTTTAAGAAAAGTACTATTAATGAATAGTAGCATGCCTGTTTGATCTATAAAATAGAAATTTGATTTTTTTTTAAATCTACTTTTATACCCATAAGGTTTCAAGTTGGCCAACGATTTTTTTTTATTATTTAAATTTACCTGTCTCATCTGAGACATATTTTCTTTGCTATGTTTTTTGCTATTGCCAAATGCCTATTTTAATAAAATCTCATGTCAATATTTATATATTTTGCATTATTTAGGATCAATAACCTAACCTCATCTTGATTTGTTGCCTATGTAATATATATATATGTTTTTTGTAAGTGTACTCTCCCACAGGAGCTAGTTTTTTTTTTAGGTTTAAAGGCGTTGTATGTAGTATCGCGAACAGGGTGTTTTTGAGGCTTTTCGAGTGGTTACGCTGCGACCTCCAATTTAAAATCGATCCACTGTGACTTTTCTTCCTTCTTAATGCCACAGGTGGTCAATGGCGTAACACCAAGATGGCGGACTTAAGCACACTTTTCAAACTGTACAGGTATAGGCGATGACAAGTCTATTTTATTCTGTAGTCGATGGGTTACAACACGGGCACGATTTTTATTCGCGTTGCAACCAGAAAGTTAGATGCAGCCATTTTGTGCGATCTGGGATGAGTATGATGTTGGTTGTTGTCATACTTAACTTTAAATTTCTGGTTAAAAGGCTATTAGACGTTCCACTGTCCATCTCTGATGGAACTGTTGAAATTAACACCATCAAGTATATTCCTCAAGAGAATGGCTACAACCCAAATATAATTGATAATATAATAATTAAATACAAAAGATCACCTCGAATGGCGAATCTAATAAGGAGAAAAAGAAATGCGTGTGCATGACTTACAGTGGATTATATGGCTTGTCAGATGATTTAAGAATCGATTTAAAATGTGGATGCATCTTTCACGTCTATAACCGGGTCGGGACTGAATGTAAAGGTTTGGATAGGGTGGATATGCCCTGCACCATTCAAATTTAATGTGAAGTGCAATGTGCATGTGCGTGTAAATTTATGTGTAATTTACTTTGTATTAAGAAGACTCGTAAATGACGCGGTGAGGTCGAAACCGCGGTCGTCAATATACAGGACGCCTGGATCACAAATGCAAGGTAATGTTGTAATTCTTAAACTAAAAATTATGATCAAGAAGTAGGAGGTATAATGAATTTTAATTGTGTTAGTAATTCCCCGTAAATATACTTTGCATTTTATCTTTCATGTCTGTTTATGTTTTCAGTAAAAAATATCATGAACAATTTGGATATATAAAATGTCAATAGAAAGACAGCAGTAAAAGTTTAAAAGTGTATTATTACGCTTAAATTGCATATTAATACAAACATCAGTAAGGCCACGATGGCAGTGGTTGTTAAGGCGTGAAAGCTTTAATAATCGTCATGGCAACCATCAATGGAAAAGTTCCAGGTTCAATTTCCATTAACCCCGAATAATTTTCTAAATGGTTTCTTAATCGACATCATTGGCTGCGGTTCAGATTCCACGTAAAACTGTAGGTCCCATCTTCACTAGCCTTAAAGTGCAAAACAGCAGGACGTTAAAAAAACAATCAAACAAAAACAGCAGTAATAAATTCATATACTAGCCAGCAATATAATAGGTTGTATACAATATCTGAATTGCGTGTTTTTCCGTTTCCTTTAAAATTCATCAACGGAGCCAACTGACATACAGAAGTAGTTAAAAAACATTCGGTCATCATTTCTCAGGTCTTCGAATAATTTGTAGATCAATTGGAATGAACCCAGTGAAGGCGATTCCGCCTTCGTCTTTTGCGACGACTATAAAAAACCCCCCATAATACAATGATTTGTTCACGACCCTTACTTTCAACAAAATCTGTAAAAAGCGAATAAGATTTTGGACGCTTAAAACCGTACAGTGTAAAAAGCAACAGACCACGATCCAAACCAGTGCAAGTTTTTTATCGTGCGGGCGAAAACGAGTAATGTGTAATGAAGAGAGGATCCTTTCACATTATTTGGTTTTGACGGTAAGGTAAAATACCTAACGGCGAAATTCTTTTACTGGAGTGAAAAAAAACGTAGTCCCTTCACTTTGCACGGGCAAAAATATACGTAACAATTAATTATTTTTAAAGGAAAGAAAGAGTTTGTTTATTTCGAAACCAAGCATGTACTTTCCGTCCACAAAAATGTTACTTTTTTTTTAACATAAGTTATAGCAAAATATTTTTCCTTTAGCTTTATTATGAGATGAACATGTATTTAGTGTTTTCAAACAATATTGGAGTAACAAACTTTTCATTTATTCCTACAGTGGCAGATTTGCCTGGACTCATCGAAGGATCTAACAAGAACAAAGGTTTTTTTTTTTTTGAATCCTAGCGTAAAACATTAAAATTTAATTTTGTTTTTTATAATTTATAAAAAAAATAACTTCTTACTCATACTTAAAACATGAAATTAAATTTAGGTTTTTTAAGCCAATTTAATAAACAAAAAACAAAAAGTATATTTTGATTTTACATATTTTAAATTTATAAACAAAATAAGTAGAACTATTTTTACATATTAAATACGCTTTGGCTCCCGACCTCCAATTTTTCATATGTTCCAAAAACCCCAACCATTATCTGTTATGTGTGTGCATAAAATCCCAGGCTAAATTCAGCACATTTTCAGTGTTTCGCAAAACAATATGTATTAAATTCATTTACTGATGAATTTTGATGATTTTGTTTGGAATAAAATGTTCTATAAGGTAGCACCTTTTAAAAATAAGTGTAAATTCATGTTAGATATGAATTTTTTTAAACTGTTACTCGGAAAAAAAATATTTTTACTTTATTCTTGAAAATGACACAACAACAAAATATTTAGAACAAAATTTTGTCCACATAACATAATTTTACACTTAAAAATGAACATAACCCTGAAATTTCATTACATTATATTGAAAAATGACAAAGTTATTAAGTTTTTTTTTTTGTTGAAAATTAGGTTACTACATAACCAGTTCTGCGGTTAGTTGTACGTATATAGTCATAAGTGCGGTGTACGTCACTAACAAGTGAATGTACTCGCTTCATAATCACAATTTTTCACAATAAAAATAGCTAAAAACGCCAAAACAATCACGAGCTACAACATAATATATGGGCCATAATCAAAGACAACACACAAATCAAGTTATTTACCATCTGACAGATGACAAAAGCACAGCCATCACCCAACATCACAATTATCTTCGTTGTAGTGCACATAGAGGTAATTTTTAACGTAAATAAAGATCATAGAGGTAAATAGACCAGTTCTTTCTGATTCCATAGTTATATAATAAACATAGATTCAATATTGATTTGTATTTTATATGATTTTTTTCTGAATGTCCGAAAAATCGGACGTTGGGATTCAACGGACATACTAACAACGTCCGAAAAATCGGACGTCGGGATCAAAAGGGTTAAAAGATTTAAAAATTCGTTGTTTTACGCCAGGGGGGGGGGGGGGGGGGGGGGGGGGGGTTGGAACAGAAAACAGCCCTTTCTAGAGTTTAGTAGTAGTTAGAAACTTGCAAAAGCCCAAAAGTGTGAAACAACAATCAATGTGTTGCCCGTTTGGATTTTGCCGTCGGATTAAATCGAATAATGTAAAACAACAATTAATGTGTTACCCGTCCAGATTTTTGCCGTGAAGTAAAAAAACCGAATAGTGTAAAAGGAGGCTAATTTTTCAATCTGTCCCGTAATTCAAACAGTTTCTGTCTTTATCTCATTCCATATCTGTTCGTCTATAATTCCTAAACTCACCATTTTCTACTGCTCTTATTTTACTCTCTCCTCCTCAACTCAAACACTCTTTGCCTTTGTTTATCTCTATCTTTCTCTTATTTAACTGTCACTGTATGCTTCCCTACCTCTCTCCTCCACTCTCCCTCTCTGTCACTTCTATATTTTTCCCTCTTTCCGTCTACCTCTTACGTTTTTTTCTCTATCCCGCAAAATGTTCCTTTCTCTCATTATGTCACTGTCTCTTCCCCTACACCCCTCTTCTACCCTCACTGACAAATAACAAACACTAATAGTTACACATTTTCAATGTCCATATATTTCTAATTCAACAGATTAAACATAAGTACAGACTAAACTCTACCCTGTATATTAAACCAGTTCAAGTTAAATTTAATTTCTCTTACATCTTGTACGTTAGAGCGGCTAACCCACTTTACGTAATTGAATGGTCGCCTTATACCTCCCACTTGCAGAGGGCTTTCAGATTGTATTAGGTTTTAAATCTACAATCATCTAGCCTATACAGACTAAACGGGTTTCCAATAATATCGTCTTTCTATCTGATATAGCCGAGCGTTGTCGATCCTATTTAAAGGGTTTCCTTAAGTGTGGATTAGTTTAAACTTTTCAACAGTCCCTGAGGCAGAATTTAATGCTATTTTACTCTAACGTCCGCTTCTATTTGACAGATTCCAACAATTCATTTTCATTGATAGATTTATTGTTTAGTTTCCCCCGAATTGTTTAGTTGCAATTCAATTGTGTCACGTTCCAGTTTAACGGGAAACTCTATATTAGTTTTGCAATTCTAAAACAAGATCCATTCCCCCATGCTTAAAACGCCAGAAGAGGATTATGAAATAAAAACTATTGAACCACAAGTGTCACACCCACCTTTCCTGGAACCTGGAACGCCAACACAGTTCTAGCCAACAACGCAATAATAGACTTTTGTACCTTCGGGCATTGTATTTGGATAACCTAATAGAACTCCGATCCAATGCAATATTTCGTTCCACTGGAAATTCGACGATAGTGGCGCTATCTATTGGGGAAACGACGGAAGCTGTGTGAAACACCAATGCTACTAATAATTTCGCCCTAGCGCTACCTCGCGGCGAGATCATGCACTATTTTCCCGACAACCTTTTTTCCGGCACACAGTCCCCGTATGCATTCATGATCTATTTTATTATACATGATCTATGCTTCGGGTTACCTCCACCTATACTAGAGAAGTTATTGCATGAGCCTTGGCCTCGAGATGCGCAGTAGACTCGGAGTTGATTCGAGTGGTGGGGGTCAGAAAGGCTCAGTCTGTTGCCGCGCTCTGAACATAATACTTACGTCTGAAAGCCTTTGGACGGATTTACAATAAATATATTGTGTGCGTGTTCTTCCTTCCCCTCCATCGGACAGCGCCTCCTCTTGCTTAAATTCTTCCCTCCCACCAACGCATCTCACAGCTCATGCTATATCTGACGAATCATACACTTAATTTAAAACAGATTCCTTGGAAAGAGCGCTCTAATTCGTTTTCTTGTACCTCGCTTATTGGAAAGGGTGGATGAAACTAAGGCTAAAGACTGAAGTGATGTGTCGTGCCAAATTTATATTAATTCTAGCAGTCACCCGCGGCTTAACACACTCTTAAATAAATGCACGAAAGGAATACCGCGTAAATATTGAAAATTAGTATATAATTTAAAAAATATATATATATTAGATAAGAGTTCACTGGCCAAAAAACGCATAGTGAGTTTCGTAAAAAGCAATCTATGCATCCCATCACATATACATATGATCAGCAATTCACTTGTAAGCGCCAAAATACGATTCCCAGTTTATACGGCGCAGTTTACTTTATATTGGTAAAATTATTCTTTAATTTTAAGGGTAGCTATATCCCATTTCATTACTTTGACTTAAGTAATCAAATTTCAAACGGTTTTTACAAGGCTTTAGAATAATTTTACACCAATTTAGCTTTACAGTTTGTAGGAAGTTATTGCAATTTATATTTATTACTTAATGGGTAGCTACCACATTTTAATATCTTTTATTGTAGTGACTATATTAATGTGTAAACAATCATGGTACACTAATATGTGTAAAGTGTGAATTTTTGGTGAAGTGAGTTGAATAGTTTTTGAGCATATAGAAATCGTAAGTGTATGAATTATTATTTAATTTTATCATTAGCTAACCCAGTACTTAACCCAGACAGCACAGAATGTACCGAGTACATACTCACAAAGTGCCATATATACCAGGCATGTACTGGCACTTTAGGCATATACTGAGTACATGCTCGGTAAATGATAAATTCACTTCTATTTTTGTCATTTTAAGAGATTGTCTAGCATGTGAGTAGCACGTTTTCAGTATATGATTTTGGAATGTGCTGAAGACATTCTGAGTACATTCTTAGCACATTTCTAAAATAAAGAAAAATCACCCAAACATATTCTTCACAACTAACAAAGACTGTAAAATCAAACCATATTTACTGCTAAGATGGTTGATTTATAACTGTACGAACATTCTTCGCTATTATAACACAATAGACTATACTATCTGGGTGTGGAGTACCAAAAAATAAAACCGTTAGGTACTTGGGTTCGACCATTTACCACGTGACAGGTCCGACCGAAAATGAATCATGTTTCACCGTCCACCTTTCTTGTTTATTGTCTCTACTCTACAGTACAATCTACAGTCTGAGGTTTATTTTGAAAGTTCTTAATGCATCACTTATCACTTGTTTATAATCAGCTCTTCACTTGTGTGGTAAGTACTTTTACAATTTTATTTAGTAAATATAATTTAAAACAGTATATATTTGCGTAGTATTTGTCTTTGAAAATTTTCGTTTATAATTCAGAACCAATACAGTAGCCCATTGCAATTTGGAATTTTTCTTCAACTATGCTATTTCTGACATAAATGTTCACAAAAATTAATAAATGATATTAAAATTAATGTCCTTGAGAATTCGTCATGATATACTATGCCTAGACTTATATTTAATTCACTTTGTGGGTTTCATAACCTCTAATTTACAAGTAGTAAAGCATACATTTCTAAATGTATTTCTTCCTAGGCCCTAGTAGAATGTCTAAGATTTCAATAACTAAACGTAACATTGCATTTGACAACTTAACATTGCTATTGTAAAAACTAAAAATTAAGTTCTAATAGGCCACCTGTTAAAATAATTATTTTACAACAGCTTTTTATTTGGTTTTTGCAGTAGGTATACACAAAAGTTAGTCTAACCCAACTTTTGTCATTGGGAAATTACTAGTTCTAGACTAGATAGGTCATTACATGTATAAATTATATCAGTACAACTTGATCTAAATTATAATTTTGCTACTGTCAGTAGGCTAGTCTATGTGTAAAAACTGAACCTTGAAAGCGACTGGGAGTAAATTTACTATACGACCTCCGGCTATAATTTTTGCAGACAACGACATTGTTTTACATTCTGCTGTTAAATGTTGAATACAAGTGAACATAGGTACTGTGACTAAAAACTATTTTAAGTTAAAAATTCAGGCTATTCTTGCATATGTGTTGGCATAGGGTCGTATAGTAAATTTGTACCTAACATATAACGGTGAACTTTTAGAATGCCACTACTTGTTGAACTAGGCTTAGCATCATTTGAAGAATTGTTTTAGGAAAATGAGAAGTGTTACCAACTTAACATGAGATGTTTTAGTAATATTATTAACTTTAAACACCCTATACAAATTTGATATTTGTGATATAGCCTATTTGATACTTAATTATAGCCTATTGATGTTGATATTTGTATTCTTTTTGAATATGTTTAAGCTATATATACTCCCATTGTATTCAATTTGTTTAGTAATATACCGTAGTTAAACATTATTATTTAATCTAGATCTTATATCATTTTGCTTGAAGGTTGGCAGTTCTGTCATATTATGGCAAGGAGGCGTGTTTTATATTTTACCTTAAATAACATAGCACTTCATCATTTATGATATTAACCAAAAGTATTGGCCCTTATTTATAATAATTAAAAGTTAGGTTGGTTATTAGTCTATGATTTATTAAAGCAATATCAATTTCTACTGATTTGTAAACAACCAGTGATTAATGAATCCTGGTAGAATTGATCACACTGACAGTAACTTTGTACACCTTTCAAAAGTATTAGGGTTTTCATTTTTACAGTATACTGAATTCCATTAATAATTAAAAAAAGATTATTCATTCAACTTTAAGTTTAAAGTGGCAGTTTATGAGTTTTAAAATAAGTAATTCTGTTGTTCAATGGCAGTGAAATATATATCAATTTTCAATTTGTCTATTTAAATTTTAATAATAATAATCTTTTTATGTAGCCTAGTAGATTTAACAATGTCAGGCCTTTATGTGTGCAAAATCTTTATAGTGCAGGTTAGCTTATTTGGTAAATTATAATTATTGTATTAAACAATTTTCTGCTGTATGGATTTTATTTAACTGTTTATTGTTTTCACAGCTTCTCAGTCCTGCTCCACAGTCAGTTTATTGTGTACCGATACTCCGCCATACTTAAACATAGTCAAGACTTGATCAGTTCTTTACACATTTGGTAAGTACATTTTGTTTTGTAAAACTAACATAGGCCCCTACTTAAAATATAACAATAATAGGCCTACGTTACTTTTAGGGGAACACCCATTTTTCATATTTTGCAAATACATATTTAACTGCGTCTAAAAAAACAAAAGTCGCTTGTAAATGTTAAAAAATTATGATAGCTACAAAACTAAAATATACTCTAAGTTAGATCAGGATAACTTTTCATATACGGTGTAATATTATATTAATGGATGTTCCTTATAAAAAAGAATTTAAACCTGGTGTCCTCTATAATTTTTGAACGACTGTAAATTTTCAAACAATATTTGGTAAATGTTACTAACATAAGTCAAAGTACTTTTTAATGTGGTTTAGGGTTTCAACCCTCACTCCTAAATAGGGGTTGATGGGGGTAGTTTTTATTTTCAAATAGCAACCCCTAGCAAGTTGCATATCATTTTAAAGAGGGTAAAAAAATAAAATGAATGCCGCAAACTAGACCTCTCTATGACTTCTTAAACTAAAGTTATGATAAAAAATGTATCACCATAATTTGATTGTTGAACTATCCCCCACTAAAAATAACAACAAACTCTAAAATTTAACAACTAAGCTCTAGAGTGACCGTTTTCAGGAAACATTTTCAGTGTCTTTGGCTTAAGTCGTACACTGTTATTCAACTACCCTAGTATTTATAATTTAATATTTACATTCATGATAAGTTAGTAAACCTAGAACATTTGACTAAGTTTTTACTTTTGATTCAGTCTTAATGAACAATAGACCTAGCAGTTAAATTTTAAAACATTTTTGGTAACCTGAAAACCTAAATCTATTTTATATTTTGACTTTTAAACGTAAGTCACAGATTAGTTAGGTGAGATTAGTTTTGGATTTTATCATATGTTTTGCCTTAATATAAAATTTAACAGTTAATACACAGTTATTAAACTGCAATGTTTGGGTTTGGTAGTCTAAACATTTAGTGCATTTATGAAGCTGCTATAAAATTATATTGTGTCAACATATTCTAATTGAACGGTTTCCTTTTACATGCATTTATTAAATAGGAGTATATACATAATAACCTATCACAATGATATGTTTTAAAGCCATAGGCCTACAATATATAGGGCCCCTTGGCTTATTAACTTAATATTTCAAAATATAATATAGCCTATGTTATTAATTTTTATTAGGTAGCCATTTTTTACACAAATTTGTATCATCTCTTGACTGTAATTTACTGATTCAATAAATGTTGATACACATACACATATGTGGTAAATTAAATACTATATGTATATAGTAGGAATTGTATATCATACTGTGTCCAGTACTAGGGGTAAGGTCTTGTTCAGAATGAACGTTGTTATTTTAATTTTATGTTACATTCTGTTATATTCTAGTGCCATTTATAACTTCAACAATATAACAAAAACAACAGCTTGAACATACCTGCTGGTATCGGTTACCTTATTTTTCCAGTTTGCAAAGTTATATGTACATACATCCTATAAAATATTCATCATTTATTATTTGATTAAAAATGAAATGTGTAGGCTGTTACTAAAAATCATTTTAATTATGTTTCATATAGAATATATAATATGACATAATTGCAGTAATATTAGATTTTTTAAACATATTTTGTAACATTTATTAGCTTATTCATCATTTTAAGTGAGCATTCAAATGTATCTTTTCAATTGTATTATAATAATCCATGGTTATTTGTTTAGATATTGTCAGACATCACAACCCGAATGCAATAGGTGAAGATATTTTAGCCCTTACAAAACAATGGCTGCTTAAGGCTAAGGAGATGAAGGGATGCCAAAAAAAAGTAAGTTGATAATTAAATAAAGGTTACGGTATGTATTAAGTTAATGTCATAAACTGATGTCCGTTAGGCAGATTCAACTTTTGATATGGATAGGTTAAAACACTTTGCACAAAATGAATTGATACAAAGAGCTGTCATCTTCCTGCATGCGTAGGCAGATGTAAAATTGTGCAGACAGAATTGCTGATTTCATTGTGTTTTTGGTTTTCTAGTTGTTCACAGTAAGTTTGTAGTTGCAAAACGCAGAATAATAATAATAATATTATACGGAACAGTACAAAAGTAATTCCTTGCACACTATAGCCAGCCTAGTTTTAATAGTTCCTTTCACTATTGCAAACTATTTATCAAATAAGCAGTAGATGATCTATAATAATTAAAGAAATTGAGAATTACAGAACGTGATCATCTCATACACTACTCGACTTTATTTTACAACTTGTCTTGATATGGCATCAAAAATTGCTACTTGCTGATTTGAAACCTAAGGTTTAATGGGCATTATTAATGTCATTAATTTATTCCAAATACTTTCTGCAACCCTTAATTTTGCTTCGTAACAATATATAAGCAAACATTATTATTATTTTAAACAAATTGTATATGTATCCAAATCACCAATAGATGTAACTAATTTTACCTTGTATCCGTCGTATGACTTTGTTTAACATTATGCCTATGACACTTTTCGAAACATAATAATCAAAAACACAACAACAAAAAAACATATAACTCACAACACAAAACGGTGACATGTAATTCGGGTAGACATCTACTTTATATCGTGGTCGAACGACTACAGACTATATTCAGTGGTCATTTGATTAGAGTCAGAAATTCTAATCGCCGGATCGTACAATATGTTGGAATGAACTGTAGCTGGTCACTAAGCAATTGGTTGTTGTTATGTTTAAAGGCTTTGTATATCTCAAATTCCTATATAGCTACCCTTTAAGCAAAAATAGATGGGTTCGTTCAAAGTCGGTATTAAAATTGGAGAATTGATAATTATTGGTGTTAATTAAAGGGCGAGCGTAGTTTGATTTGTTCCATCTGTTTTCTTTGGTAAATGTTCCTTAAATCATTTTAAGAACAGCCTTCCAGTTTGGCCTATAGAATTTATCACAATAACCGCTTGCAATTGATCCTATATACCCCAGTTTTTCCTCAACCGGTCTAAGAATTTTGCGGCAGAGAATTTTCTGTACATTGTTATTGGTACGAAAAGCCACAGTTATGTTTAGTTTATGAAGAGTGTCACCTAAAATTCTGGGGAGAATGTTGCCGTACTCTGTGGATACATATTTAGTAGATATGTCTATAAAACTAAATATATATCCACAGATTACGGCAACATTCTCCGCAGAATTGTAAGCGACACTCTCTGTAAACTAAACATAACGCTCTCCTCTTGATGAAAACTATAGAGGAATTGGTGATATACAAAGCCTTTAAACATAACAACAACCAATAATTGCTTAATGACCAGATACACTTTCATTCCAACATATTGTACGATTCGGCAATAAGACTATCTGACCCCAATCAACTAGTCACTAGTCGTACAGCAGCGAAATAAAGTAGATGTTTTTCATGTTATATGTAATGTGAACGTTTTAATATGACTGTGATGATGAAATATATGTTTTGAAACGCGTCATAGACAAATGCTGAACAAAGTCACACGACGGATACAAGGTAAAATTAGTTACATTATTATCAGTATTTTATTAATTTTAAATAATATGGTGATCATTTCTAGTATAATTCCTATTTTAAAATGAGATAATATTAAATTATAGAACATTTAATTCAGAACTATATTAATTGATTTTAGATACCGTTTGTGAAACAATTAATATTTTGTTGCAGGAAACCTGGATCATTTCAAGAACAAAGAAGTTTCTCTGTTATGATTCTACTGATTATTAAAAAAAAGATGATATTAAAATTATATTTTAATTCTTTTTGTGCATACATTTTGTAATACATTAATAATAATAAATAAGTTTAGACAGCTTCGGAAAAGTGTAGTTTTTTATGTTTTTACACCAGATTATTATGCTACACTATCATCAAAACCATCAATAACTGGGGAATGTATTATTTTGTTCATTCTTTGAAGTAAGTTAATCAAATTATTGTTGATTTGCTAAGATGTATGTTTTTTTTTTCATATCTAAGGAGCTTAACTTACTTTGATTAATAACTTTTGAATCATTGTGTTTTATGTAATACAACTCTCTCTAAGACGAGCAGGTCTGTAGAATGTTCATAATGCAATTGAGGTACCGGTATTGAATGTGCGCAGAATATGCTAGACATGTTATATATATAAGTGTAGCACATGCCTAGCATGTATGTAGAATAAGTATACAGGTATATCACATTCAGATCATATGGTAGTCATATGTGTAGCATGTGAATAGAATATGCACAGTGCATATTGAGTTCATGAATGTACCCGGAATATACTAGGCATCTTCTATATAAGTGTAGCATGTGCCCAGCAAGTGCATAGAATGTGTGTAGCTCATATTGAGGTAGTAAAATGTACCCAACATATGTGTAGAATATGCAAAAATCATATTGAGATAGTGAATGTACCCAGAATATACTAGGCATGTCCTAAAGAAGTGCAGCGCATGCCTAGCATGTACATAGAATGTACGTAGCTCATATTGAAGTCATAAATCATGCCAAGGATATTCAGAGCATGTTCTGAGTACATTCTAGGAATATTCTCCGGGCATGTGCCAGGCACTTTGTGAGCGCGGACGTTCACTTTTCCTGAGCACGTGCCAGGCATAATCTGGAATATTCAAGAATATACCTCGCACATTCCGCATATTCTTAAAGAATGTACTGAGCACATGCTCAGCACACGATTGTGCTGTGTGGGAAGTAATAGATGGTTACTTGGATGGTTAAGTAAGCAAATGGTTTTAATATCGCTAGAGAATAATATTATAAAAATTTTGCTTTACAGCTTGTAGGAAGTTATTGCAATTTATATTTATTACTTAATGGGTAGCTACCACATTTTAATATCTTTTATTGTAGTGACTATATTAATGTGTAATCAATCATGGTACACTAATATGTGTAAAGTGTGAATTTTTGGTGAAGTGAGTTGAACAGTTTTTGAGCATACAGAAATCGTAAGAGCATGCATTATTATTTAATTTTATCATTAGCTATCCCAGTACTTAAGTAATAGATGGTTACTTGGATGGTTAAGTAAGCAAATGGTTTTAATATCGCTAGAGAATAATATTATAAAAATTTTGCTTTACAGCTTGTAGGACGTTCGTGAAATACATTTTTTATGTACTGTATTGTATAATTATATGGGTAGCAACTCTACTTTAAAATCTTAGATTGAAGTAATTGCAATGTCTAACACTCCTGGCATTAATATTACTAATGTATGAATTCTGTTGTGCAATCGGTCAAATAGTTTTTTAGTCTACAGGGTGGACCAGCTAAAGTGTGAAAATCGCTAACTTTTAAAATACGATTCGGACAAAATTTTTTAAATAAAACATCTGCCCTTAATTTTTGATACCTTTTGGACTGTGTATAAAATTTTTTCAAAATCCGCCAAAATCCAAAATGGTGGCCAACTTCATTTAAAAAAATGAAAACCCCCATTTGTATCACGTTTTTAGATTTTATGTTCAATTTTAAGACTTTTTTGTTCTTTACGTTTTTTTTTATAAACCATTTGATTTCTTACAGCTAATCACTCATAAAGATGTTTTTACAATATATAATACAGATGTGTAGATGGACACTATTTGGACTTGTAGCTGTCAGAAAATGTCATAGGCGCTGACATAATTGTCAGATGAATGCTCTGGTGACAGTTTCAAAGCTTCTACTGCGCATGTGCAGGGTAATAGTATCAAGGGTGTTCTTGAAAATCCAACGGATATAAGTTCTACACTATTTCACAAAGAAGGTCGGCTTCTTAAATGATACCCTATAAGTTATATAACTTGATTATAACCTTAGAAAATAAGTTTTTTTTTAGAACCTATAAATACTGTATTATAAAGGACAAAGAAACATTCATTTATATACTTACTAGTGGATCTGGCAATGCTTCGCTATTACTTGAATTAATTATTTTAAAGGTAGTTATTCCATTTCATCCGTTTGACTTAAGAAATCGAAGTTCAAATGTTGTTTTTATATCAATTAAGAATAATAGGTTAAATAATTTTAGCTTTATAGTTTGTAGGAATTTAGTGCAATTTAATTTTATTGTATAGGCTACCTCATTTAAATCTGTTTATAGTGACCATATTCACTAAACACTCCAGGTACTAATATGTGTGAATTGTGAAATTTTAGTAAAATTACTTGAGTATGAAATATTCCAATATTTCAACCCAAATGTCTGTAAATTAAAGACTATGTGAATAACCAAATATCAAATGAAAACTGACCAAGTTAAATCGTTTGAATTAGCAAACGTATTACAACGATCCAAGCGGTGAAATAGGTAACTAAGAAAGGACGGTATTTAACGACGATTTTCATCGAAATTAATAATTTTCGAAACGATATAGATATCAAAATTATAATACATATTAGTGGTTAAACAAATCTGTATTAAATATTAGAAACCAAACCAGTGTACATTTAGAAGTTTTAAAAGCTAAGTGTTAATTTTAAGTTAAAGGAATTAAATAAAATGGAATCAGCAAAAGAAATAATTAGCTCAATAGAAAGTGCAGTATACAAAGCAGATGTTTTTCATTTAGTGAAAAATACCAGATGTGCAACAAGAGATTTTTCTGTAAGAAAAAAAAATGAAAGAGATAGGCCAGTTGAGTCATGGTGAAATAGCTTTATAAAATAATTCTAAGAGAAAGAGATGACAAGAAATGAGGGTCATTTCAAGTCCCTGTCAAGTCAACCAATGGTCTAGACCTTGACCTCTTGGATTTTGATGATTTTTGGTTTACTAATAGTGTCCACCAAGACTATTAAAAATCTAAAATTTTAGATTTTTGGAGCACAACGTCACAGATAAACGGAATGAATTCAGAACTAACAATAGGCATTCCTATTTATTTATCTCAGCCAGAATAATCCTTTGGAAGTCGATGTGGTGTATGTTTACATTCGATAAAACACTTGTGTTTACATTGCTAATCAAATTAGTATACACAAGTGACCGTTGTTTTTTGATTCCTAACTACACTGTTTTCCGACCGTGCATCGTGGAAAATAAGGAGTATTTACTAAACACTGTTTAAAAACATAATTATAATAAAACGGTACAGAGGGAAGGACATTGAAAGGTAAGTGGATACTTAGGTTATTTCCTAACGGCATTGCAGTCTCCAGAGAGATGACGTCACTGTATATTCTGCTTGAATGTAGGTGGCTTTCATTATAATTACTGTGCAACTGTTTATACTTGTATATATATGAAAAATAATTTCCCTTTGTTTATCCTCTATAGGATAAAAACTACTCGACCGATTTGCCTAAAAACTTCACAGTTTGTCCTTATTATTTACGCAGAATGATTAGAAGTAACATTTATTTTAATTACTTACATTTACAGGGGTGAAATTCGGTACTACCCTGAAACAATACACGTGAGAGACAAGAGGTGAACATTTATTTTGTTTGAGATAAATAACAATATTATGTACAGTAGCGCTCGCATTTTGAATATTTGCGTTCAAGAGATGAACACCGGAATGTTGAGAGAGAGAGGATGACAGTCGGCCCTCAGCGCTCTCGCTTGCACACTGAGCTACGGAGAAAGGACACCCAGCACTGCCTAGCGGCCGCTGCGGAAACTTAGCTCAACGCCAATATAGTTTTGTTGAAATAAATGCAACGCGTTGGTCTTATAAGTTGATGTCATCGCAAAAAGGTACGTATGACAACTGAAAATGTTTTATTAGCATATATGTCAGAAAAAATTAAAGCTGTAAAGCCTTCAACTTTATGGAGTATTTTTTCAACGCTAAAAACAGCAACAAGTGTCAAAGCGAACTTTGAAATGGGAAAGTTTAACAAACTTATTACGTTTTTGAAGCAACAAAACGTAGGTCACAAAGCCAAGAAATTCAAAATATTTTGTAACGATGACATTCAAACCTTTCTGTTGGAAGATACAGACGATTTGCATTTACTGCGGAAGCTTGTTTTGATTTTTGGCGTTGCTTGTGCATGTCGCAGGGACGAACTTTCCAAACTGACTGTCAATGATGTAGAGGACAAAGAATCGCTTTTAATTGTAAACATACCTACACCAACAAAGATCGTACGTTTACCATCGTAACTGACAAGAACCATGGCTTAGACTATTTAAGTATTTACCGATAGTACATCAACCTCAGACCCCAAATGCAGATACACATAGATTTTTTATCACATATCAAAAAGGATTCTGTATCAACCAAAATGATGGCATAAACACGATTGCAAAAAATCCTAATTAAATATCTAAGTACCTAAAGCTACCGGAACCAGCATTGTACGCAAGCCAATCCTTTAGACGTACTTCAGCAACACTGCTAGCAAACGCCGGTGGAAGGATGACTCAACTAAAACGTCATGGGGGTTGGAAAAACGCTGCAGTTGCTGAAACTACGTTGAAGATGCTATCAGCAATAACATTTAAATAGCAAACAAAAATCTAGAACAGTTTACCATCGCCGTACAATCGAAACAGCCGGAAGAACATCATATGGAAACATCAACAACACCAAGTTTAATCATTAAATAAACGGTACCAGAAACTGGTACATACTTTCTCACAAACATATTTAAAATATTAACACGTTCACTGCTAAGTCGCACATGTGAGCTTGACACTGAACACTATGAGAAGTGGCCGACGCACAGTGCATTGCACGCCAACCCCAACCGTATTGGGAGTATTTTCAAAACAAAATGCATTGCGTGCTTCGCTCGCCAAACCGCATATTGGGAATATTATCAAAAAACAGTGCATTGCGTGCTTTGCACGCCAACCCCCGTATGTAACCCCAATCGTAACTTTCATAATTGTATTAAAGTAGGAGAGTAAATAATAAGTATCATTATTATTACCTAAAATGAAAACAAATTTGCACCAAATACGTCAGTTAGGCCTGTATAGATGCACTAACAAAGGGTTTGAAAATTTTTGAAAAACAACCCCTTTATGGCCAAAACCCCATAAAAATCAGTTATTATTATCTAAACGAGAATTTTTAGAAAGATGCGGTTTTTTGCATTTGGTAGGGTACATTAAAGGCTACAAATAAGCAAAATTTTATCAAAATCATTAGAGCTTTTTTTTATAAAATATAATAACTGTTTTTAGGGTTTTTTTTACGAAAAAGGGGGTTGTTTTTCAAAATTTTTCAAAACCGTTTTTCATGCATCTACACAGGCCTACTTGACTAGTCTGGTGCAAATTTGTTTGAAATCGATCTAATAGTTTTCGCCATTTTGCAAAAAAAAACCCAAAATCAGTTATTATTATTATTATTATTATTAGCTAAACGAGAATTTTTAGAAAGATGTGGTTTTTTGCATATGGTAGGGTACATTAAAGGCTACAATTAAGCCAAATTTTATCAAAATCGTTAGAGCAGTTTTTTATAAAAAAATAATAACTGTTTTTTGTGGGTTTTTTTTTGCGAAAAAGGTTTTTTTTTACTTTTTAAACCGGGTTTTCGTGTATCTATACAGGTCTACTTGACATGTCCGGTGCAAATTTGTTTGAAATCGATCGAATAGTTTTCGCTCTAGCTTTGCATACATACAGACAGACATTTTGTAAAAACCACTTTTTTGGACTCAGGGGGTCCCAAAACGGATATTTCCACAAAAATCTCAACATCGATTTTTTTTGCGATCACAATACTTTCTCTATACTATAGTATAGTGAGAAAGTAAAAGAATAAAAATTGCACATTCCATGTAACAATCGTTAATAAGAAAGAAAATTAAATATGTAACGTACAGAAGGACTGCATTACTACGTTTAAGCCTACTTATCATGAAACTGTAGTTATTATTATAGCCAAAATATGATATTAAAATTAATTTTTAAAAACCTAGTCTTCATTACTTTTCCTCACTATGTTTATATGTTACTTTGCAATACAAACTAGTTAATGAGTTAATCCAAGTAAACTAAAGTGTTGAGAAAAATCTTGTATGTATTACGAGAGCAAACAGTCATTGCCGTCTTCGAAAGATGGCTTCGCTTCGTACGGCCACTTCTCTTTCTCGTGCGGCAACGACCTACTCTGCGCTCTTGTTACACAAATAGTTAGTCCTACCGCAAATCTACTGTTTGGAAACGAGAGTGTGGCTTGGCCAAATACATGCTTGTGATGTACAAACATCATCCCTCATCACAAATCACAGATCACAACTATTCACAGGCTACTGCAATATCGAGGCAACAGTTATACCTGTGAAATGAATCGACTGTGATAAAGTAACAGTTCTTCGATTTAGTCCCCACCTCTTGTCTGTATGACGCCTTTGATAATGCCGTAGCTGGCGAAACAATAGTCGGAACAGCTCGATAAATGAATTAATTGTAAAAGTACTCAAAAAGTAGTATTATTTACAATTTATTTGTTCAAGGTTATCGAGTAATCCGTTTTAAACTTTCCAACACCATAATCTACAGAGCAATTGATAACAATTTCAGCTTAAGTGTGTTGTGTCTATTTGTGTGGAAGTGAGGATATAAATTGTCCCTGACCTAAGCAAGAGTAATAGTCCGGCTGCCCTATGATTGTGGTAAACCCAGCTCAGTTTACCTGAAGGCGTGTTTACGTTAATTAATTCCTTTGAAAGGATGGTAATGCAACCAACTCTCTCACAAGGTAATCTTTGTATTTTTGGTCATCTCTTATCCTCCAGGCATTCGTTGCCAAATTTTGAAAGAAAATTAATCATAAACTGTCGTAATAAAATCCTTTTCAATATCGTTTTTTTAAACAAAATATATGTATTTTTTTATTTAGCCGTATAAGTTGGTTGGAAGCAAGAAACGTCACTAAAGAAATTCTTCAATTACAGCTGTGTATATTTTTTTACTGAACTTCCTCACTTATCTATTTGAACAAATAAAAGATAAATCATTTACGGCCTAAAATGGGCTAGTTAACAAGAACAATTTTAATCTCGGGGCTGCTGTCCGTGGACCCGATATTCAATCAAAATATTTTAACAAATACATAAAAAAAAATACAATTAAAACATTGAGAATTTCTGAAGAATAATTAGAATATTTATAATGAAATGTTCTCAGAATGTGAGGTTATAGTCAGGCAGATTAAAAACTAATAAAATTCTGGCTTTATCACAAATAGTTCTTGATTGTAAAGTTTTAGTTTGGAAAACAATTATTTTTTATATCTGTTCGTAATGAATTTAAAACATAATTAGTTCAACTTATTTGGATTGCAAAAAAAAGTTAAAATCAAAGTTTTTCACAAAATGAAAAAAATATGTTAGGCCTATGGTTTTGGCAGCACTGAAAATCTAATTGTTATTCTCTTATCACTTAACTGTAGATGATGTCTTGCTATGTTGTTTTAAAACACTTCAAAATATCTATTCTCTTCGCTTTTTCTTTAGGTTTCTTCTTATCGTCAAGCCTTAGAATAATTTTTAACCTTACCGGTATGGCTCTTCTCCTCAAAACTCCCTTTTTTTTACAGATGTTTTTAATTTTGGCTTTGTTGCAAATTCTGCGTTCCTATTGGTCGTTTTTTTACTCGTTTCTTCTTCTCCTTGTTTGGCCGTCTGCCGTCAGTCGAGTCTTTGTCATTAGTTATTTTATAGAATAAATTTTGATTTGATTTAAAAATAGGCTTTATTTATTATACATAAATATCTAGAAATTGTTTCCACTAATTTTTTTTTAATTTGTGTGTGTATTAATTTAAGTACAATGTTACCGCAGTCACGGATTTTGTTATATTAAATTCGTCAGCTGTTACAGTGTAAATTGCCATGGTGAATGTCTTATTAATTTATTTTAAATTGTGGAATGTCTTATATTTGGCCTATTTAGTATTTTTAGTTGCAGAATTTTATGCTCTTTATATAAATGGCGTTAATTTATTAGTTTATATTCGTTAACAAAAAATATTATTGGTTTTATTTCGTTTCGTAAGGCTTTTGAAACATCTGTCGAATTCGTGCGTGTTAGTTCCGTTATTATCCGCAAGATCGCTCTGTATGGTTCCATTCTTTGTATTTCATTATGTTATTGGCTGTTTCGATTTGGCTCTATAGGGAATTTAAATTTGTCTTGCAATTTTATTATTATTATAGGTTTTGAATTAGAAATTAGGTTTGCTTTATATGTATTTAAAGTTTATCTGAAATAATGGAGATGTACTATTACAGCTGTTAACCATTAATGGTGATGTAAGAACACAACAGCTGTTAGAATGTAATATAATTATGTAAACAAAAACCAAAAAAGGTTAAGTAAAACGACAACAGATGTGAAGTTAGTACGAGTTCAGTTTAATGTATTGAGTGTAATGAGAATAAAAACTTCTTCATTATTTTGTTGTTATTGGTGCATCGCACATTTAATTGCAAAGCTACATTACGAAATTATTTACCCCTACTCGAAAACACTACTACAAAGTTAATTATTTCTTCCAAATGCCGCAATTTCAAATATTATTTAACATTTACACGAGTATATAAGAAAGAAAGACAACTATCTCTCTAGTACATAACAAAAGTAATTCACACAAAAACTCTGACACTACTGAGCCTGCGTTAAGTTCTAGGTCCGCTACCACCTCCACCTTACCGCGATCTAAGTGGCTCTTTCCCAAACAATTGTAATTTCCGTGAAAATATCAGCGTATCCGAATCTTCTATTTACATTGTCGAGACTCACCGCGGGGGTTGGTCTCTAGTAGGATTATAAGACGTTTATAAATTACTAGCTTTTACTTCACTACCACATTCTGTCCCATTTTAGTAAGTCTATTACCTAGTTTTTACTAAAATATTTCCCCGCACACAGACTAGCGAAGACGGGGGAGCGCGTATACGAATAAGTAATTCTAGAAAGCTTTTAAATTCTAACTTGAAATACTCACTACGTAATTGTTTAGGATGTTTTATAAATATCGTTTGGATAGTTAGATCACCCTGAAAATGAGTATTGAAGGCAGGGAAAAATGGTATCCACTGTAAGGCTTTTGTTGCCATATAAAACCAAAAAATAGTAAGAAATCAGCGGTTTTCCACTTATAAACGAACAAATATGTCGTTACGTTGTATCTCTCTCCTGTCATTCACGCAAAACTCCGGCCATACTGCGTATGATACGGCCAACCCTAATCCATATACCACCAGTTGTGGCTAAGAGTATGCAATACTTTCACGGCAGCACGTGAAGCAGGTTACTCTAGTTTCACTTAGCCTAAACACAGAATGTTGAATCATTACGAAGCCTTAATCTTAAGTTCATAATTCCTAAGCAGTAAATACTTAATGAAGTGTTTAGTTCAAAACTCGTAATGCATTTTGTACTACTTTCTATTCATTCAAAATGCATAGGTCATGGGTCTAAGTTAATAATACATAAGTCAGTTCTAAGTTAATAATACATAGGTCATATTTCTATGTTCATAATGCATAGGTCATAATTATAAGTTAATAATACATAGGTCATAGTTCTAAGTTCAAAATACATAGGCCATAGTTCTAAGTTAATAATACATAGGCCATAGTTCTAAGTTCAAAATGCATAAGTCATAGTTCTAAGTTCAAAATACATAGGTCATAGTTCTAAGTTAATAATACATAGGTCATAGTTCTAAGTTAATAATACATAGGTCATAGTTCTAAGTTAATGATACATAGGTCATAGTTCTAAGTTCAAAATACATACGTCATAGTTCTAAGTTCAAAATACATAGGTCATAGATCTAAGTTCAAAATTCATAGGTCATAGTTCTAAGTTAAAAATACATAGGTCATAGTTCTAAGTTCAAAATGCATAGGTCATGGGTCTAAGTTAATAATACATAGGTAATAGTTCTATGTTCAAAATACATAGGTCATAGTTCTAAGTTCAAAATACATACGTCATGGTTCTAAGATAATAATATAGGTCATAGTTCTAATTTATTCATTTAAAGTATTTTAGCATCCGGAATAGTAATAGTACGAATAATAATTTACGTATGTACCATTTGAAAACGTCAGTTCCTATTCCTTAATTTGTGGATGGCCGGTTTCGATCTCTTGATCAGACCATTCTCAAATCTTGCACTATATAAAGTGGCTTGCAAGATTTGAGAATGGTCTGATTAAGAGATCGAAACCGGTCATCCACAAATAAAGGAATAGGAATTGATGTTTTCAAAAGGTACGTACCTAAATTATTATTCATAGTTCTAAGTTCATAATGCTTAAGCCGTAAATCAT
>JAGFPH010005341.1:27062-52530 GCA_018207615.1 Philaenus spumarius
ACCATAGCAACCAAATTAACCAAATTTATAATTCTATACTATTAAACTATACTATGATTATGTGTATAGACGGTTCCAACGGGGTTGGCGTGCAGAGCACGGGTACAGCAGCTAGTGCTGAATAAAGTTGAATGGTAATGAATGTGTAAACAAACGACGTGTTGCTAAGCTTTTTATATGAACAGCTGTTTTTGTGCGCTATGGTATTGAGTCCATACAAAAAAGGTGTTTAGTTTTTTCCAAATTTGAAACTTTTTCGGGAAACTTTTCAAATTTGTCTATGTATAAGAACCTAGTTTGGACTATTACGAACATTTTAAAACAAAAAATAGCCAAATTGGTAAAGCCATTCTCAAGTGATGCGCTTACAAAGGAACAGCAATTCATTTTTATTATATAAATCATAAAAACATTCACAACACAACTTATCACGAACAACAAAAGCTATAAAAAAAAAGAAATCATGAAAGTCAATGTGGAAATCAGCTGGCATTTCCAGACTAGTGAACAACCGCTGGGTAATCTTGTCCGTTATAACGAACACAACTTAAAAAGCAATATTATTACTTATTATTGTACTTATTCCTAATACCAGGCATCACAATAAACCTAAGAGTCTGCTCTTGGTAAAACTAATTTCTGTTATTCAACTCTATCAATCTAAATGTTCATTAGAGTACTACAAATATAAACCTTACATGGGTTTCATAGAGTTCGTCTGCAGACCACAATAAGAAAGTTGTTGTAGTTCCAAAACAATAAGCTAGGTAAGAGCACTTGTCAGATATACATATATATTGGGTTCGTTCCGACTAAAGTTACGGAATTAATTGTTGTAAGGTATTTGTTCCATTTTTTTTTTTTTACCTATGTTCGTTATAACGACCACCATGACTGAAAGGGTTAAACAATGAATTTAAATTTATTACTCGGCTAAGACTACCTGGTTAGACACAGCAGTGGTGTACTCTAATCAATTATGCACTTAACAACATCAACCAACCACTATGAATACTAAAACCTCCAAACTTATAAATTATAATCAGTTACACAGCACTTATAATGAAAACCAGCTATCATTACATCCAAACTGTTTATACAGTGACCTCAATTCTCTAGAGACTTGAGTACCGCTGGGAAATCATCTAAGAATCCACTTACCTTTCTCTACAAGGCAGTTGTCTCTCATCAAGTCTGTTGTGTTATAATTGTGTTTTAAAACAGTTTGTAGTAAATACTGTTAATTTAGTGGTAGGATGTAGGTTCATTATTCTTTGCCAGCCTTTAAAATAAGGAACTTTTCCAAGAATTTTTACACATTTTTAACTTTTCCGGAAAATCGTTATTTTGAAAAATGTAAAAACAGACCAGTATGTTATCATCTGATATTTTGTGCTCAATCAAACTGTAACTTTGCCCCTTCAATCACATGTTTAACAAGACCTTGCAGTGCCTATAAAGCCAATTTTACAAATAATTCTAATAAACGGTACCAGGAACTGGCACATACTTTCTCAAAAACACATTTAAATTACTAAACAGATTCACTGTGACTTCATAATTGTGGGGTAGGAGAGGTGATTAAATTAGGAGATTAACTAATAAATATTATTATTATTAGCTCGAGAGAAAACTATTCGATCGGTTTCAAACAAATTTGCACCAGACATGTCAATTAGGCCTGTATAGATGCACGAAAAACGTTTGGAAAATGTTTGAAAAACAACCCCCTTTTCGGCCAAAAACCCCCAAAAATCAGTTATCATTATTATTACCTAACCAAGAAAAATTTTAGAAAGATGCAGCTTTTTGCATATTGTAGAGTACATTAAGGGCTACAAATAAGCAAAATTTTATCTAAATCGTTAGAGCCGTTTTTTTTATAACAAAATAATAACTGATTTTTTGGGTTTTTTTCCAAAAAGGGGGTTGTTTTTTAAGAATGTTCAAACCCGTTTTTCTTGCATCTATACAGGCCTACTTGACATGTCTGGTGCAAATTTGTTTGAAATCGATGGAATAGTTTTCGCTCTAGCTTTGTATACATACAGACAGACATTTTGTAAAAACCACTTTTTTGGACTCAGGGGGCCATAAAACGGATATTTCCACAAAAGTCTAAACATCGATTTTTTTACGATGTATAGTGAGAAAATAAAAAGTAGCCGAACCGCTGACGTGAGTTGAACTAATTTCCAAAATTAAGTTTATATGTTTTAGGCTTTCGGCCAACTATTTGGGAAATTGGTCCACTCAAGAAGGCGCTGAATAGCTAGCTCCGTGTAAGAAATATAACAGTAGATTTTGTTTGCCCCTCAGCATTAAGCCATGGCTCACGCGAAGCTTCGTTTAACTCGCACCGGATATACGTTTTTTGATGGGAAGTAACATCTTTTAGGAATTTTTCGTACTAGAATGAATTTGTTTTTTTATCTAAAAAAATAAAGGACATTATGCTTCACAATTTGGTTTTTTACACCACCTTATAGCCCGTCTGGTTCCCCAAAAATCAATCACATCGTAAAATACGATAAAACTACCCGGTTCAAATAAACGTGGGTAACTTTACCGGGGGGGAGCTTCGGATCCGAGGCCGCAAGGTAGAGGTGCAAACTCGCTAAGTGCAATCCATAATCCCAAGGGTCAAGAGGGTTCAAATTGCGAGCGGGACGAAGCAGCGCGTTAACCGGGGCTAGAGGCTGAGGTGCAAACAAATTATATTCATATATTTCGTACTCAGCGCCTTCGTGAACAGACAAATTTCTCAAATAGTCCCCCCCCCCCCCAAAAAAAAACCATAAAACATAAAATCCTAGTGTTTGAAATGAGCCCAACTCACGTCAGCGGTTCAACCGCGTGTTCGAATTGTTTTAATAACTAGTAAGCCCCCGTGAAAAATCACAGGCTAATTAATTAGACAAATATCATAAATAAATAATTTTTAAAACAAACTATTTAAAAACAACATTAAGGCCGACTAGGCCTACCTATGCTGACGGGGATTTTTAACTCGGTAAATGTTTACAATTATTAGAATTATAAAACTGTAGGCTTATTTGTATTTACATACGTTATTACGTATTTAAAGAAATATAAAAATACTATCTTTTAATGGCTTTTTATTTCATATTGATAGATCAAATGATTTAGAAGTTATGAATATTATTGTGAAGAAATTATTAATCGAATATGTTTTTATGTTATACGAAAATGTACGAATGTTTCCGAAGTTAAACGAATAGGTATCTCTTCTTTTAATTTGTAGTACCAGGAGACCGAGCTAAAGCTCGATTATAAGCAGGGCTATGATTTCAATAACTATTATTGCAAATTTCCGTGAACATCGTTTAGGTTAGGCCTATAACATTAAACAACTAAATAAAGGGTATGTTTATTTAGCAGAAGTATTCGTTGCCATGGTAACTATAAATAGATACAACATTAGGCTTACCTCTAATAAAATACAGTTTAAAAGAAAACAGATGATTATTGTAATGGCATTGAAAACATTTGCATCAGCTGTGCTTCGTTTAAAAGAAAACAGATGATTATTGTAATGACATTGAAAACATTTGCATCAGCTGTGCTTTGTATTGTTTAAAAGGGACAAATTTCACTTTTTAATTTAATAAAAAGACGTAGAAAACGAATTTTCCCAGACTGGTGACCATTTCCAATCGATTTCTCGTGGCCAAAAGCCCCATATAAAATCAAAAAATCAAAAATCCTTAGATGGAGAGTCCAGATCCATTTAGCAGACAGACAATTATCTCTCGCTTTAGAAGATAAGATAAACAAATTTATTGATGATAAAAGGTTGTATTTAAATACAGTTTATAACCGCAAAGTAAATATTATAACGTATATTGTAGCATATATTAATTCAATAACTCGTATTTAAAATATTTTACAATATTTAACAATAGCTCCAATATTTAACAATTAAATATTCGTTACATATTTAACAATAGCAAAGACAAATTTACGAATGGTTGAATATATAAGCTATCTTGTAATGACTGTGACGAAATATATATATAATCCAAACAGGACGCTCTTTCAAAACTAGATTCAAAGAACATATCCCTGGCCATAAAAAACCAATAACAGACAGACAGAGCTCAAATTATGCAGAACGCTTAATTAATGGAAACCATACATAGGCCTACACGAACACAAACACTAATATTGCACAAAGCCAAAAAAAGGTACTACCGTTAATATTCATATTAGAAGAATTTCAGATTTATAAAGAGTACACAAATAATTCATATAACGTATTAAACGACAAGTGAGACTTTTCTTCCAATCCTATATATGACGTAATCGTCAAACTCAAGAAATAAATCAATCATTTATCATATACTTATTTCTATAAGGGTTTTTTCTGTTACGTCCCTTTTTCGCCGGTCCAACTTAACCGATTTTTACGATTGAGGTGTCATTTTAAATCTTATGATCTAGCGCACCTGCGAATGGTAATTAAAAAAATCATTTCGTTTAGGGCTCCACCCCCAAGCCTTTCAAAGGTCCAGTGCTTACCAACTTGCATTATTACGGTTTTTAACGTGATGTAATTTAACAGCTGATATTTCTTTGAATTGTAGGTGAGTTTCTAACAAACAGAAAATATATTAAAATGCGCAATTTGCGCGCAGGCCCCCTAGTATTATATACTAGTAAGCCCCTGTGAAAAATCACAGGCTGATTAATTAGATACACATCAGAAATACACAATTTAAAAAACAAACTATTTACAAATACCATTAAGGCCTACTTATCTAGGCCTACCTAATCATAACCCCAAATTATAACTACACTGGGTTTAAGTATTACAGATGATGGGTGAAATCAGCTGCTAAACGAATAGGTGGGCCTATTTCTTCTTTAAATTTGTGTACACAAATATATTGATGATAAAAGGTTGTATTTATATATAGTTTATTAGCTGACCCGGCAATGCTTCGCTATTGCATAATTATTTTGGTGAAATAAATGCGACAAATGATCGTGATTTAGTAACTTTGACCCCCCCCCTAAGATTTCGATTTTTTTTTAAACCCTTTCTTAGTGAGCACCTATACATACCAAATAGGTAGCTTCGTAGTGAGGAAGCTACATACCAAATTTCGTTACAATCCGTTCGGTATTTTTGAATTAAATCGTGATTTAATAACTTTGATCCCCCAAATCCCCCCTAAAATGTCGGATTTGTTCAAAACCTTTCTTAGTGAGCACCTATGGCCTTAGAGGAAGCTACATACCAAATTTCATTTCAATCCGTTCGGTAGGTTTTGAGAAATCGTGATGAGTGAGTGAGTGAGTGAGTGAGTGGTATTTCGCTTTTATATCGTGACCTTGGTTTGACAAGGTTCTAACTGAAAAGTACTGAGTTTTGAGAAAAACAGGTTTAAAGTTTAGTTAGGCTATAGTAGGTGTATTTATGCTTTAAACATTACAATTTTTTTATACAATGAATTACTTTCCAACAGCATTAGAATTGCATGGTTTATTTTGAAAACAGAAAATTTTATCTATTTTTTTTCAAACAATCATAAAATGTAGTTAGAACCTTGTCATTCTGAAACAGCCACTTTTGGAGTGACAAAGTTCTAACTGCACTTATAGCCCAGTCAATAAAAGGTTTGTGTCGGAACTAATTAGTGAAAAGCTGATTTTTCATGGATGTTAGTTGACTATATAAGGAATATTTTCTGAAAAGTCCCCGCCCCTCCCCCTCTTGCTTTCCCCCTACCATTAAAATTCACTTTTGAATTTGAGGGTAGGAGGGCGGAAGTAAAGCAAACGGTGGTTGGCTCGCTTCCAAGCTGACGGGATATGATTGTAGGTCTTTGTGTGTTTTTTCACTTTTTACAGACCAAATAACAGAATCCCAGCAAATAGGTTGTAACATTCGAATTTGTGTCAGAGGATCAAAATAGATAAATTCAAGTCAAATATTATAACTTATATTATAGTATTCATTAATTCTATAACTCATATTCTAAAAAACCAATTCCACAAGAAATTATAACGGTTGAAGTTCTAAACGTAACCCCAAACTATAATCTACACTGGGTTTACAGATGATTGCTGAAATCAGCTGTTATATTATGTGTTACGCACGTACGAACGCTCGTACACTCGCTTTTATAGAGTGACTTACTACAATTTCGAGTAAATATTACCGCTCTCTAAACTGTTTACAGTGTATTTAAATAAAACCCTCTCGATATACGAACGAAGCAATTGCGAACAGGTTGTAAACTCCTATTACAGTTTAGCCAGGGACGGCTTAAAGTAGACTTAACAGACACATGTGTTTAGCTACAATAAGAGTGTATGGGAGACGTTACTTTTATCCTCTATAATAAAGTATTGTTAGGTCTAATGAAAGCTTCGCAGCTACAGTGTTTTAGCATTTAAATTGTAAATCTATTCCATGTGGTTTTGATAAAATGAGCCTGCAAACAAAACCTTCCGAAAATAATTACAGCATTGTCCATCATTAGGAAAGATGAGCTATTGCAGTGACGCTTGTGGTAAGACCTAAGGTCGGGAGTAGTAAATGAGCACCGATCATGGTTCTAGAACACGTCTTTGGGTGTCATTAAAAACTGTATATCTATATATATAAAAGCGAAATACCACTCACTCACTCATCACGATTTCTCAAAAACTACCGAACGGATTGAAATGAAATTTGGTATGTAGCTTCATCTAGGGCTATAGGTGCTCACTAAGAAAGGGTTTGAAAAAATTCGAAATTTTAAGGTGGGTTTTGGGGATCAAAGTTATTAAAAAACGATTTCTTCAAAACTACCGAATGGATTGGAATTAAATTTGGTATGTAGCTTCCTCTAGGGCCATATGTGCTTACTAAGAAAGGGTATGAAAAATTTCGAAATTTTAGGAGGGGTTTGGGGGGGGGATCAACATTACTAAAATCATAATTTCAGATCTTTTATTATTATGACAATAGTGCTTTTATTATTTAAGATCTATATATATAAAGGCCAAATACCACTCACTGACTGAACACTTAAAAAGAATACAATTACGTTAAAAAGACTGAAAATACCAACCACCACGGGCAACGCCGTACGGGTCAGCTAGTATTGTATATACACAGAGTGCCCCACGAAGTGGTTGCTATTTTATTGAAATAACTAGCAGGTACCCGTGGCTTCGCACACGGTCCAAAGTTCCGCCGCATAGTAATAAATGTTTATTGTTTTATGTGTTATTATTACATTTTCGCCCCTTATCAGCACGCTATAAAATTAAACTATGCTTTACATAGTATATATGTATTGTACGAAATAAATGTACCAAATTCCAGCTCTCTAGCTTAATGGGAAGTATAATAATTAATTTGTATTTTTTAGGGCTTGTTACATTTTCACCCATTAGCAGTAGGCCTACACTAAAAAATACAAATATGGTTTACTTTTAATATAGGCTACATCTTGTAAGAAATAAATGTACAAATTTCCAGCTCTCTAGTCTTAATGGAAGTATAATAATAAATACTTATTGTTTTAGGGGTTGTTTCAACCCTTAAATCTAAATGAATTCTAGCCTACGTCTCATTCCAGGTCATGATCTTTATGTGCGCCAAATTTCATTTTCCAGATATTAGCAACTTTATGTCGATCTATTTCAACACGTTTAGGGCCGCCATTTTGTTTTGGGTAGTCCGATTTTTATTTTCTTTATGTCATTTTCTAGTCTTTAATAGACATTTAAAATGAGGTATCACATGACCATACTTCCCATTTAAAAAGTTAAAGGGGGGGGGGGGGGGAAGTGCCGTTATAACCCTCTCTATATTTATTTTTTTTAAACACGAAAATTTTTTGTTTTTAACTTCGACTTCTTTACTATTGAAGTTTGACCGCGTTCAAATCACAAACAATATAACATTTTATTTGTGCAATAACAGTTTGTTAAAAAATTCTGACTTAAGCGCTTTTGCTCTAACTTCAAAGATTTGTATATGGATGTTTGGTAGGGAGTAAATAAATAATATTATAAAACAAACAAATTTAACTAGAAAGGTTAACCGCCACTTCGTTCGTGGATGTGAATAAATGAAGGAAAGGAATATCGGTTTAAATATTGAGAGTTCCCTTCCCAGAAACGTATAAAGAGTCTCGTCCGAATCTATGTTTCACACTGAGGCTTACACTTACATCTATGAAAACGCAAAAACCACAATTTCCGCCAGTGTGTTTGAGGAGAGTTCCCGTCTATGAGTACATTTCAAATACAATATCCCACAACTTCACTGCAAATAATCAGAAATGCAAACGTTGTTTCTCTTCTGTATACCGGGTGTCCGTAAAGTCCCGACCCCCTTAACCTTGGAGCAAGTAAACATAAAGAAATGAGCTTCGGAGTATCTTTATCATGACAAAGGGAGATGACTTTTTGTAAACGATCTTTTTGTGTGCCTGTGTAGATGCAAAATTATTGTTTTTCTCACCGCTGTTTTGTTTGGTTGGAGTTACGGCCCTAGCTGAGATCACAAAATGTTATATTATTAATGTAAATAATGGTGGTAGCATTAACATCCTGTTCTATAAATACATTTTCTGAACCACAAACTGGCTTCGCCATCAGGGTTAGCTAATATTCCTTAAGGTTATGAAGCTTTCACGATAAAGTTTAGAAAAAAAATTGTACACAAAATAATTTTCTTTGTAAGTATTATTGTGTTTAATTGTGAGTGAAAAATTATATTACTGTCGATTTATATTTTTGGTTTATTTTATGTATGGTTGTTCATTGTGTTAGTGTAGATATTATGTATGTTATGTACGCAAGGAATAAATTGTTTATTATTATTATATATTTATGTTTAAATAAGAAATAACTGGACGAGCTAAATGTTGCTCGTGACGATCGACATAGTGTAGAGACGCACCATTAAAGCCTTTTAACAATTCCCACTTGGCCTAAACTGTGATTTGAAAGTAAACAAAAGCACAAAAACCAAATTCCTGAACATTAAAGCCTGCAATTTTTAAACCTGACCGCATAAGTACTAACGATTTCTTTTCAAAATGTGTACCTTTAAACAACTGAACTAAAATATTTTCCTAAATTTCTTCAACTACGAAATGTTCCGTTTAAAAATTTAAACTATTAGTATCTACCGCTTGGGCAAACGATTCCCACGGGTTACCTAATTAAAAATACATTACAAACGTGCGTTTGCATTAGTTTTTACTGTCTCGTCAAACACGAGCAAAACATGCCACCAAAAAGGCTTTGCGCATGCGCTAGAAACGTCAAATAATGACGTGCAAAACAGAATGATTAATTTAGCACACGCCGTGTAGGAAGAAAAAACCTTTAAAATCTCCATTACCCAACTGAAACTACCTCGCGCGGAGACCGACAGAAGAGAATATTTATTATCTTTTGGTCTCTATCATAATTTAAAACTTTATTAAATTGTATTATTTCCTCAAAACATCATGTAGTAGATTAGCATTGCCATGTATTGTAAACTAAATCTACCAATTATTTTTAATCAAACAATTGCTATTGTTTGATCACGGTATCGTGTTAATATTTGAATAATTGAATTACAATTTCAATTACAGCTGATTAGGAGCAACGGCGGGCATCATCGAATTCAAAGAGACAATCGATTCCTAACGGGAAAGAGTTTGTGAAACAAATTATTATGTATTGTTTCGCTGAAGTACATGTTTGAAATGTTTTCAAAACGATCCGCATATCGGTGTTCAATTGTATGCGGAAAAGTGCAACATGTTTTGAAATTGTCAAATTTAAAAGATTGAAACAATGAAAATATTTTCTGGTTTACTAGGGGGCTTTGCCCCCTATTCACTCCGCTCGCCAGCCCACACCCCACTTCAATCGCTTCGCGATCTCCGGGGGGCCCCGTTCGACTTTATTTTTCGACTTGAATTCGACTTCATAAATTTATGCGCCTGGAAATTATGCAATACGTCTCCGCTACGCAATACACGCATTTAATCTATTCTTATTACTTTATAATTATGAGAAGAAGAAGTAGAAAAACGTTTTTATATAATAGAGAGATTTATTTTTCTTCTTACTGACTCAACAGGGTCTTCTTTCCCCGCTAATTTTTCCAAGCCCGTTCCATTGGCATTGGTTTCGCTAGATATTAGCTATTCTTATTACTTTAAAATTATGAGAAGAAGAAGTAGAAACACTTTTGTACATAATAGAGAGATATGTTCACATAAATGTTTTCTGGTTTAAAAGTTAACCATGTCTTGAAGTCTTGCACACCGATTAAAATTGCAAAGGTGTGAGTTAGTTGAAGCAAATCGGACAATCAACTCGCGCAACAGCGAATGTGCCTACTACTTACGTGGACCTATTTTTTACTATTATAGGAGTCGACAAACATGCACAGTAACAAAGCATTGGCAAGGTTGTATCAACTGAAAATCCAGCACCTGGAAATTCCAGAGACCTTAGCTTTTTTTATACTAATTACTATGTTTTATAACTTAGATCGAGGACCTACTGTATGAAATCATTGTAGAAAATAACAGATGTATCATCTTTAACATTTTTAAATCAATTTAACATCTATTTGATCAAGGCCTTTAAAATAAGGTGTCACTCAATAGGGGTTCTCATTTAAAATGTTCGACTTACCCCCAAAATACCCCATTTTTGGGGAAGGGGTTTAAATTTAGTAAATAAAAATTGTAGGAAAAAATAAAAAAATAACTACATAAAACCTAAGAAGTGGAATGTCGGTTGAAACCAAATGTCTGAAACTGGACCTTGTATATTGCCCATGTAGGGGCTATTCGGGTGCTGAAGGTGGCCATATTAATGAAATAGTAATACAAAGCACTACACTCGACCACTAAATTTGAGTTATCTCCGTTATTTATAACTCTATTGTTGAAAACCATATACCGTAGGATTTGTCTTAAAACAGTCTAAAACATTTTTTAAATGTATAGTTTTTAGATATTTAACGTTGAAAATTTCCAACCGCCGCCATTTTGAAACATATTGTTGCAGAAAACAAAATTTTAAAGAAAAATGTACCCTATTTAGATGAACATCCATACACAGTTTCATGATTATATCTTAAACCGTTTCTGAGATATTAAGGTATTTGTTAAAATCACAAACAGATGGACAGACAGAAAACAGAGCAAGATAGGACATGTTATATTGTATTACTATTTGCTTGTTTTTAGCTGACAAATAACCCTGTAAAGTTTACGACAGTCGAAGGTGGACACTCTGTATAACCGAATAAAAAAGTAAATGTGTGCGGTCATGGGCAACTGTAAGGAACGAAGAATTCTTAATTTCTTTTACCAGCCTTACCGGCAACATACACACATGATTTTAATCTTTCAATTGCCGTTTATTATTATATTGTTTTTTATACAAATATTTACTGTTTACATACGTTTAATGTTATTATAATAAAGATGTAGAATTAATTATAACATCAAAGCTAAGATGGTAAACACAGTTAATTGTCTGTGCATTTTAAATACATTCAATAAACATAAAATGTTGGTTCATCAGTCTAGGCCTAATCTAAATTTATTGCGTGTATGTTTAATTTATTTTATTAGCCTTAACGGCAACATACAAACATAATTTTAATCTTTCAATTGTCCTTTATTATTAGTTTGTTTTTTATACAAAAGTATTTACCCTACTGTTTCCATAAGTTTAACGATAATATAATAAAGATGTAGAATTAATTATAACATCAAAGCTAAGATGGTAAACACAGTTAAATGTCCGTGCATTTTAAATACATTCAATAAACATAAAATGTTGGTTCATCAGTCTAGGCCTAATCTAAATTTATTGCGTGTATGTTTAATTTATTTTATTAGCCTTAACGGCAACATACAAACATAATTTTAATCTTTCAATTGCCGTTTATTATTAGTTTGTTTTTTATACAAGTATTTACTGTTTCCATAAGTTTAATGTTATTACAATAAAGGTGTGAATTTAATTATAACATCAAAGCTAAGATGGTAAACACAGTTAAATGTCCATTCATTGCAAATGCATTCAATAAACATAACATTTTGGTCCATTAATCTAGGCCTAACCTAAAATTATAGTCTGTATGTTGCAAGTAAAATAAATTAAACATAAACACAATTATTTTATTTTATGGTATAGAGCCCTGCTGTTCTGATATATTATGTTTTTAGACTCAGTTAATTATCTAGTTTTTGAATGTGTAAAAGCAACTTGCACGGTCACCCTCATCAGCACTAATACCTACATATCAGGTCTAGAAGTTCGTAAAATATCTTTATTTGCTACATTAATTATTAAAATGTACTTGATTGTACTTTTTACGTTAGAGGTTATAAACCAAAATGTAAAAACTCTGTTATCCGGCAAACTTCGCAACAAACATGTCCTACAAATATTCACAACTAAGCTTAGGCCTACTTACTTGAAACAAAGAAGATTGTTAAAAACACAATTGGAATCAAAATGGTAGTTTACGGCACCGAACACACTTTACGCACAAATAATACACGGCACGCACAAAAAAATACAAAACAAACCAACACAATTTGTTTAGTCGCGATTTATACACGCTTTGCATAACCTAAAAATACCGAACACGGCCTGGATCAACGGCACACTGATTGTTGAAGAAGAAGAAGAAGGTAGGTTAGTTTGTAGAAGCAAAGAGATAAGAAAGGCAGTTGCTTTGACGTCGATGTTGGTAAAGAGTCAACTGTTACAAAAATGTTCGCTCACTTTCTACGTGTACCTTCTTTATTATAATAATTACCGAGTTGTTAACTCCATTTTACGGAAGAAATAAGATAGTTATTTTCGATTATTATATTTAAACATATTTAGTACTGTAACTAAATTGTGACAACGTAGCGATTATGTTGTGAAGTAACATCAATGGAAAAGAATTAAAAAGAAGGTCAACTAGGATTTACTGTATAGTCATCTTATTGTTGTTACCGTAACTAGTACACGAAAAACATAAAATCCACCCCAGTCAGTGAAGTGTACAGTTTCATTCAATTTAAAGGAAAAAGTGTAGATTTGTTTCGTTCGAATTGACGGCCACACTCATCCACACAACCACAATTTTCGTTTCTATTGGACCTCTACCAATATGGTTACAGCATACAGTAAACAAAAATTTATAAACATTGCCTTCTACAGAAATAATAATATAACATAATGATAAAAATAGTTACATTTTAATACCTTTCTACATTTAATATTTGTAATAATGATATAATATTTATTACATCACTAGTAATTCCCCGTGAAAAATCACAAGCAGATTAATTAGGTACACGTCAGAAATACTGCATTTAAAAAAAAAAATACTATTTAAAAACAGCAAACTTTATATAGGCCGAGGGTGATTTTTAACTCGGTAAATGTGTACAACTATAAGGATTATACTTATACGTTCGTGCCAAATTTTAAGTTTCAATCTAAAATAGTACTCAAGTTATAAAATAATTTGTAAAAAACACAAACAGAAGAAAACTAGGCATGTCAGACCCATATTTATATGACGTTTTTTGATTGTCTTGACCTAAGGAACAAATACACAAAATATTTCCAGGGAGTTTGTAAACACCCTGTATAAGGATTTGTAATGATATTTGTACATTGTAAATATTTTCTAATTCTAAATACATAGATCAGCTGATTGAAAATGTTCCGAGTTGATACAATAACCTCTAACTAAGTCAAATATTTGTGTTTTTCGTCACATAGGTGAAAATGTATTTGGCAATGTACAAATTTACTATAATGTTTACATTAAATGTTTAATGTTTACAAAAGCATAATGAAATTGTTGTTAGCAAATTTCCACAGGAAATATGAACTATTGCAGTGACCTAACAGTTATGGTAAGGCCTAAGGCCGGGAGTAGTAAATGAGCACCGATCATGGTCCCTAGAACACGTTTTGGAGTGTCATTAAAAATTGTGTGTATATATGTGTGCGCATTCTAGCGGCCGCATTTAAAGTCCGATTTGGTCCAAATTTGGTACACACATTGGTTTTCTACGTCGCTCGGACGAGTTCGTTAAAAAAAAATTTTTTTAAATATTTTTCCGACGAGAATTCATCTGTTTTAGGTTTTATGAAGAAATAAATGTATTATATTATTCTGCACATTTATTTACGCAACCTTATAGCTCGCTTGGTTCCCCCAAAATCGATCAAAACGTAAAATACCATAAAAGTACCCGGTTCAAATCAACGTGGTACCGAGGCCGACGGCCGAGTTTGTACGCTGCGAGCGAAGCGAAGCTCGTAAACCGATGCCGCAAAGTCGAGGTGCAAACTCGCTCGAGTTTTTCCTTTGCGAGTGGAATGAAGGAGCGCGTGAGTCAAAGTTGGAGGCTAGGTGCAAACAAATTCTACTATATTTCGTCCACACAAGCAGCTATTCTGCGCCTTCGTGAGTAGACCAATTTCCCAAATAGGTGGTTGATACCCTAAAACATATAAACTTAATTTTGGAAATTCTTTCAACTCACGTCAGCGGTTCATCTGCTTGATCGAATTTGTATATTTTGATGGGGTATTGACAAATTTTCGATAGCAAGTATCTTCAAATAAATTGTGCTCTATATACGCACATAGTTTTCATCAAATCTATATATATAAAAGCCGAATCCACTGACTCACTGATCACGATTTCTCAAAAACTACTGAATGGATCGGTAAGAAATTTTGTATGTAGCTTCCTCTAGGGCCATAAGTGCTCCCTAAGAAAGGTTTTCAAAAAATTCGAAATCTTAGAGGTGATTTGGGAAGTCAAAGTTACTAAATCACGATTTCTCCAAAACCACCAAACGGATTGGTATGAAATTTGGTATATAGCTTCCTCTAGGGCCCTAGGTGCTCGCTAAGAAATGGTTTCAAAAAATTCTAAATTTTCGGGGGGTTTATGGGGTCAACGTTACTAAAAATCTCCATAAGAAATACATAGTGTAATTTATATTTATTGCTATAATATATTTTTTGTTAATATACATTTAACTTTGATTTGTCTATCCGTGCAAAGCCGGATCGGGCCAGCTAGTTTAGAATAAAATTAAAAATCACTGGACCTTATAACGCTTTAAAACCGATTGTTCTCGTCTTTATATTTTATTTATTTAGACGTTTTTCATCGTTTGTATGGACAAAATGTGTTTCACAATGATTCGATAATATTATGTATTATTCCTCAAAAGAAAAACCTAAAATGGAAAAACGAAAAACCTATCAGCAAGTACAAGTTAAGTCAAGGCTTATGATTAAATCCATAACATAAAATGTTGGTTAGCAAAATAGGCACGCCTCGCTCATCCACCCCGCGGTGAAGCAAATGCAAACAGATTATTGTAATCAATAAACACTAGAGAGCTCCTGTAATAAACAATGATTTGGCAATTTTCTCCGAAGAAAATCTAAGGACCGAGGTATGACGTAGGGGTAACGGTGACCTAGACCCTTACGCCAGCGCAATAGGGCCAGAGTTTTTGCGTGAATGGAGGGAATTATGTAGTAGAGAGGTACAGTTAGAAATAGTTTAAAAATGCAATAATTAATAATTCAACAACACAGTTGGAGAGTTGAATGATTTTCCAAAATTAAGTTTATATGTTTTAGGGTATCAACCAACTATTTTTGAAATTGGTTTACCCACGAAGGTACTGAATAGCTGCCTACGTGTACGAACTATATACTAAAAACCGTCTCCAGCCTCGACTCACGTGATACGCGGTATTTTACGTTTTTTTTCGATTTTGAGAAAACAGACGAGTTATAAGGTCGTGTAAAAAAAACTAAATATGCAGAACAATCTATATATAATAAAAATGAATTGCAGTACCTTTGTAAGCGCATCACTTGAGAACGGCTGGACCAATTTGGCTATTTTTTGTTTTAAAATGTTCGTAATAGTCTGAACTTGGTTTTTATATAAAGAAAAATTTGAAAAGTTCCCGAAAAAGTTTTAAATTTGGAAAACACTAAACAGCCTCTTTTGTATGGACTCAAGACCAAGTGCACAAAAACAGCTGTTCACATAAAAGCTTAGCAACACATGTTTGTTTGTGTTCATTACCATAGCAACTTTATTTAGCATTTATAATCAGTTTATTATTCTTCAAAACCAACAGCTTTTTTAGGTCGGATTGATCAACTTAAAGCAAACAAAAACAAAAATCAACTAAAAATGCTTACTATATTTTAATTCAATTCAAACATTGGTTGTTAAATATTATATATATAACAGCTCATTCGGTTCAAAAAACTGAACATAATTTTAGGTTAGGCGTACAATGAACCAAAACACGTTTATTTGCAACCAATTTGGAAAATTTAGAATCAGGTTTCTTACAATTCTTCACAACTATCAGTTTTTTTTTAGATTAGGTAAAAGCAAACAAAATTTTTACTGTATTATCTATAAAAGTTTACAAACTACATTTGTAAATTTGTGTAGTATATTCTTAAGTGGCATAAAACCCATTTTGCATTTCGATTACTTAAGACAATGTAATGAAATGGAATAACTACCCTTTAATTTAAATCAAGCAATAGCGAAGCATTGCTTTGTCCACTAGTATCCTATAATTATTGTTTCATGCAAACCCCAAAACCATTTCATTTTAGTACGAAAAATCTCAAATATTATGTTTGCTTTCGGACAACAAAAATTTATCCGGTTGGTTAATTTGTTTGACTGGCCAACTCGACCGAGCTACTTAGACAACCAACCACTGTACCAAATTGGACGCAGAATGCGGCCTTTAGACTGTGAAGACATATAACAAATTTAATGGCATCCCAAAACGTGTTTCGGTGAGCATGACGGTACTTTATTGACCTCTCTCGACCTTAGGTCTTACCGTACAAGCCATTGCAATAGCTCATCTTTCCTATGGAAATTCGTTACAATGATTTTTGAAGTGTGAACTTCTATAGACGCACCTCGTCTAAAAATTGCGGGCGGTGAATTGGATTTTACCGTCACTCTTTTTCCGTGACGCATGTGTATATAGCAGAGTATATAGTTTACGTTTAAATACCTCTGAAATGGACATTGTGCTTCCTCATTTCGTTAGTTGTGTGAAAATAGTTTACATGGTAATACCTTTGAAATGGATATTGTGCTTCCTCATTTCGTTAGTTGTGTGAAAACAGTTTACTTGGTAATACCTTTGAAATAGACATTGTGCTTCCTCATTTCGTAAGCTGTTTTAAAATAGTTTACTTGGTAGTACCTCTGAAATGGACAATGTACTTCCTCATTTCGTAAGTTGTTTTAAAATAGTTTACTTTCAAATACCTCTGAAATGGACATCGTTCTTTCTCATTTCGTAAGTTGTGTTAAAATAGTTTACTTGGTAATATCTCTGAAATGCACATTGTGCATCCTCATTTCGTTCGTTGATTTAAAAAAGTTTACTTGGTAATACCTCTGAAATGGATATTGTGCTTCCTCACTTAGTAAGTTGTGTTAAAATAGTTTACTTGGTAATACCACTGAAATAGACATTATGCTTCGTCATTTCATAAATGGTGTTTTTATTCAATATTTTCTATAATTGAGAAGTGTAAATCAGAATATCATAACATCGCCATGGTAGTTTACACTTATTCCGTGTGGTCTTAAGCACAGCTGGATTGTTTTTAAATTCCCAAGTAAGCCTACCGCTTAAGCCATAACGGACGGCGCACAAAACAAACGTTTTAGTTTACGTAATATTAGATTTTTGGCGAAAGAATTTGTCGCCGAATGCCACTCTTAAAACGTAACGCGGATAATTTGATTTCATTCCTGAGTCTCCAAATTGTAAATTAAGTAGGTCATGATTACTCTTATACCTTCATTTTTTTTAAATATTATATCTGTGTGTTCGCAGCAAGGAGGATTGGCGTGTACAACACGCAAGGGACTCCACTTGTATATTTTCGTTTGATGATAACAAATTTTATTTTCATTCATTATTTCCTTATCAAATCTAGGAAAGGAGTCCTTATTACTAAAAACGTCAAAGACTGTTACAACAGTACGTAACTGAAAGAGTACAAATGAAATTAAATAGTAAAACAATCTTTAGATAAAACTCTCAATGCTAATAAAATAAGGGTCGTCCGTAAATATTCTCTTTCTATAGCAGACAGTTGCATTAAGATGATTGATATTCTGTTTTATATCGATTCATAATGATTCCAATTTCATATTCAAATATACCTCACTCAAGTAAAGAGGAATATTTTATGAGATCTTCAAACTCATATTTTCTTATTAGCGGATTGTATCGATAACTCGTATATCGGAACAACAGTCGATTGATTTTCCAAGTTGCAGTGCAGTTTTAAGAACTACAGGGTTAAATTACAAAGGGTGTCTATATTTCACACGAGTAATTATTGAATAAAGCGATTCTTTTACGTATAACGCAGGAATATTTCCTAGTATATATATACAGAGTGTTCATAAAGTCCCTTCAACCCCTTTATTAACGAATTTCCATTGGAAAAATGAGCTATTGCAGTGGCCCTTATGGTAAGACCCAAGATCGGCAAGTAGCAAATGAGTAGCAAATCATGGTCCCCAGAACGCGTTTTGAGGTGTCATTAAAAATCATGTATGTTGGTCGTCTACGTCGCTCGGACGAGTTCGTTAGCTAAAAAAATCCAACTATCAGAAGCACGTTTATTGACCGGAAGTAACTATTTTTTTGAGATTTTTCCTACGAGAATGAATTTGTTTTTGAGTTTTTTCTAGAAGTATAAATGTACGATGTTATTCTGCACATTTTGTTTTTCTACGCGACCTTCAATGCATTGTGTATTGAAGATACTCCCAATACGGGGGTTGGCGTGCGAAGCACGCAATGCATTGTATATTGAAGATACTCCCGATATACGGAATGGCGTGCGAACCATTTTGCAGCTATTCAGCACCGTCGTAGAATTCCCAAATTGTTGGTTGAAACCCTAAAACATAGGCCTATAAACTTAATTTTTGAAATTTGCTCAACTCAAGTCAGCGGTTCAGCTGCGTGGTCGAATTATTTTTGAAGTGAAATCTTCTTATGGCCCTTTCGGGACTTTTTGCGTGGGTATTCGAATGAAATCTCGCGTACCGTACCGTACCACAATCGAACCACGATATAAAATACATGTATGCTACAAATTAAATGGACATTGTGTTCCTTTGTTGATATTATGAATAAGTAGATTGTATGTTATTTTCCAGAAGTTTGATTGTAAATTTCTTTGAAACGGAGAAAGATATTAAGCTCTAGTTTATGTCATTGTATTTCTCTTTTAATAAGCTTTTCAATGGTGTATTACATGACCTACTTTATATTTTAAATTGTTAGCCCACTAAGCCCCCCAAAATCGTAGTGTCAGATATGTAAAAAAAAGAAAAATTTCAGTGGCGGTTCTATACCTGAACAACTGGAGCGGCAAGGACACTATAGAGGGTCGAATGACCGCGGGGTATAAATACCTCGCAGTCACAGGTGGATCAAAAAATCAATCTCTCAAAACTTAATTTTAATATCTTTCTGGCTGAAACTTTATTAGCTATTTAAAATGAAAAATCACCCTCCAAAAACTCCATTTCATCATATCCCTGGATAAACATAAAATAATCTCTTAAAACAAAACAAAAAAACAACTTAAGAGTAAATTTTATAAAATAATAGGAAAATTTTAAGAATTTCGTTACTAAACTCTTTGTCTTTAACTTCTAAGACATAATTTTGTCTGAAATTTTAATGATTTATATGAAAGACCACAATCAACAAAAAACACATTTATTTAAAATAGCCTCAACGTTTCCGGTATCAATGCACCCATTTTCAAGAGCTGGGGAGAGAATACATATAAATATAAATAACAGACAGTTACAAATTTAGTAAAAAGTTTGAAACACATTGAAAATGTTTACATTACGTTGTTTAATTTTAAAATGTTCTCAAATGTGTTTTTTGTCGCTAAGCGATATCTCCCTTAATTCTTCATGGAAATTTATTATTCAAAGATCATTTTAAAGCTTATGTTCCCCGCTATTGACGAAAAATAGACACATAGCTTAAACTTCATGTTTTCGTTACACAAAATATTTCAAAAACACCAATTTCTAACACTTCATATGGTTTCTATTGAAAGGCGCCATCTATTAACAATCTGTTTAACTAGCATGACAGCTGTTCGATTGTTTACATTCTAAGATTCTATATGGAAACTGTTACTTATAAACCAACGTAAATAAATAAAGTAATTAACTGAATTAAATCAGGTAAGTAAGTCTACTCCTAATCTGCGAAATATTCGCATGGGTCGGCTAGTTTATTTAAATAACCTTATAGTTTTTTTAGTTCAAATAATGAAAGAATGTAATTGATACTCACAACTTGAGAGGATATCTCAATATGAAAATTTCTAGTAAACAGTGAAAATGATTTAACGCCTTCGCCAGGTATCAAAAAGGATATTTTCCAATTCGAAACTGCAAAAAAAAACTTGTTTTGGCCGTACGGTTTTGTTCCGGGTTTTGACGAAACTGTTGATTGAAAGAGTTTTCGTTATTCACACCTACCTCTACGCACGTCCCAGCAATAAAAAAAAAACAAAACCCTCAACAACCAGCAAGATTTAACAACAAAAGACTGAACGGATGACGTTTAAGGAATAACCAAAATATTCAAATGGTCTGTCGTAATCATCAGTCCAATCGTGTTTAGGGGTTCGGCAATTAATAATAAAAACTGACTGACTTTCAGCGTTGAATTTTTTTTCAGAATAACAACAGAAAGCAGTCGCGGTACTGCCGACAGAAGTGAAAACTGTAATGAATTAAATCGTTGGTCATATTGGGTTAGTCTGAAGTTTGATTGTTTTAACACCACCAAGTAAACTATTTTAACACAACTTACAAAATGAGGAAGCACAATGTCCATTGCAGATCTATTACCAAGTAAACTATTTTAACACAACTTCCGAAATGAGGAAACACAATGTCCAGAGGTATTACCAAGTAAACTATATACTCTGCTATATACACATGTGTAGGCTACTATATATGGTAGAGGGTGACGGAATAGAGCTTGACGGAAAAATGCAATACAATTCAACGACCGCAAAATTTGTTGGATGAGGTGCGCCTATAATAGTTTTCCCTTCAAAAACTCTAAAGACTCAAAACATATTAAATATTTTTTGTCAGCAAACTAAGCTCCTAATAAAAACATCTTGAAAAAATCATAGGAAAACTGAGGGGCTGCTGCCCTAACTGTCCCGGGCTAGAACCGCCACGGCAGGTGTGCCAGGGCTTGACCTTTAAGTAAAAAGTACGAGAAATATCATTTTGTTGAGCAATCCTATTTTTTCTATAAGTGTTAAGTAATTTTTTAATTTTATTCTTGGTAAGTAGCAAAATCCTCCAACCCAATTTAAGATTCACGAAATAATTTCTTAAAGAAGATTCGGGTTAAACAACAAAACTGTAGAACAAAAACAATCTATAATATACGTTTTGAGACGAACTCAAAAAAGGAAAAAGCCGAAATCGACTCACCTGCACCGTTTAAGAACCTTAGGTATTTTTTGATTATTGTTATTTCCTGGCCATATAAGATACTTCTAAGAGTGATTCCCGATAAAAATGTAATCCTTTTGCAAGTTAGATTCTAGTGGTTTCCATAAAAACAAATTTTGAGTTCAAAAATGTAAAAAAGAAATAATTTATCAATGTTTTTAGTTATAATACTTATAACTCAGAAGACGTGGCGAATTAAATTTATTCTTCTTTGGAATGCCTCCAAGTAAATTAAATACACTTTCAATTTTCTCCCAATCTTTTCGCCCTTTGATTTGATTAGCTATTTCATGGTTGACCCTTCGACCTAACCCTCCCTCAACTGACGTCTGTAGTTTTTCCTAAATATCTCTATTTGTCTCTATTATTTGGCCCTAGTCCGAGCTCTTAAGCTGCAGTCTTTTTCTTTAGCTTTTGCAAAAAGAGTTGATAACATGATACTTTATCTCTTCTACCCCTATTTGAGAAATTGTCTAGAAAATAAGACATCGGTAAACTTGGCACGGATGCAGCACTTAACACCCTTACTTTTGTTCTAGTCCAAATCTCCCAACCCTTATGATCACAGCGCTGGACCAATATGATCACAATCACCAATAAATCTGCGTTAATTTCTTTTTATAATTTCCAATATGTAGTAAGACAAGTATTCTAATTTTAGCTGCTATACTTCATGGACACAAATTTTGGTTTGGGTGGAATTTGTGCTGTGTTTAAGAGTTTTTGGTTTTTTAAGGTTCTCAGTTTATGTTTTCGAACACAATATTAGCTTTGTAACCATTAACTATTGCTATTTGTTTAATTATATTAAGTTCATTATTGTTTACCTCGAACATCCTATCCGTAACCTTTTTAGGGAAATAGGATATAAAATAGCACACTGAACTTCTGGGAGCCTATGCCACATTTTTAATTCAAACTTCAACAAAGTCCCCAACGATCCATTTACAAAATGTGGTGTATACAAATTACATTGTGACAACTGCAATAAACAATATATTGGTCAAACTGGAAGGAACTTTGGAACCAGGTTTAAAGAACATTTACCGCATAATAACCGATTAAAAATAACCTCTAATTATGCCGAATACCTGATAGACAACGACCGTAAATACACCGACATCGCAAGCAATATGGAAATTTTACATATTCTAAATAAGGGCAGGACTATGGACGTATTGGAAGAATACCAGATATATAAACAATTCAAAACCAACCCAGATAGTTTATTAAATGACAAATTGAACTTTGCATCTAACTGCCTATATGACACTCTTGCTCAATTAGATAAGAATGTCTAAGATTGTGGACTATGGCATGTCAATAAGACCAACCTTATAAAGTCACAGTGAATAGTTGACCTCCACACTAGTAAGATGTGGTCATATCAGGAAATCAGTTTTTAATATTTTTTTGACTTGTACTGCAGTACCTAAACTTTTATGTTATATTTATTTATGTGTAATTTGTGTCAGTGTTATGTGTGTAATTCATCTGATGATGGTATGTGTTATACCGAAACAGCTGTAATAAAGTATTAAACTATACTAAACTCAAGATTGCTACTTGACGTAAGTAATAGTAATAAACATTATTACAAAGCAATCAAAAAGCACTACGGAAATTATTATTTTTATGGTACTAGATTAGCTGCTCATCCATTAGCAGCCCATGTTCATCTGTCTTCATGACTCTTCTTCGCACTTCTTCACTGCAATTTTGCATCTTAGTGACCTCAGAACTGATAATTCACTGCTTAAAAATCTACGACGGGCCGAATCATTCTAATTAGCCTACTTGGTAGATCATTGTTTTGTCACACTTTTTACAGCTATGCTTTTAGAGCTTACAACTGAAGAACTGAATAACCCAGCTATTTTTTTTAGAATTTCATTATTCCTAATTTAAAGCAATATTGGTTCTGATTATTGTAATTTCTTTGCATGATCTCTGTGCTATCGTATTTTGTCCCCACCAAAATCTAAACACCCCACTGAAAAATTAGGTCAACTAAATGTCATACTTTAGAGACTGACCCTAGTATAATAGAAAGACTAACAGGTCGATATGGATTCTATCAGAAAACAATCATTAGTTTAAGTTATGGGAAGTCAACTAAGATACGATATCACTCTACTGAGCCGGGATGGCAGTGCCTGGGTCAACATGTCTTGGTGAATATTCAGTGCAACTACAGTTTTGTCAATAAATTATATAGAATTGATGAAGAGTATTCTTGAAATTAAACTTTCTTACAGTGTACAATTCAAGTATTTGACTTTATTGTTACTAACTTATAATAATACTAATTTTTATTTATTCCTTGTTTAATCCTATGTAGGCCTACGTGTCTTAATGTCGAGAAAATACCTAACCCATCTTTTTCTGCAACTAATGGTTACTGCAATTTAACAACAACAATATTATTGTATGCAGTTATGCCACGTTCACACTTGTAGCTGGAGAGCTATGTAGTTGAGCTATATAGTTGAGCTATATAGCTCGGTTACATAGCTCCACTATATCTATTTTCTATACATATAAAAGCCAAATCCACTGAATCACTAATCACGATTTCTCAAAAACTACTGAACGGATTGGAACGAAATTTAGTATGTAGCTTCCTCTAGGGCCGTATGTGCTCACTAAGAAAGATTTAAAAAAAAATCGAAATTTTAGGTGGGTTTGGGAGGGTCAAAGTTAATAAAACAAAAGCCGTCGAACGGATTGGAATACAATTTGGTATGTAGCTTCCTCTATGGCCGTAGGTGCTGATAAGGAAGGGTTTCAAAAAATTCGAAATCTTAGGGCGGATTTGGGGGTCAAAGTTACTAAATCACGATTTCTCCAAAATCACTGAAAGGATTGGAACGAAATTTGGTATGAAGCTTCCTCTAGGGCCATAGGTGCTCTCTAAGAAAGGTTTTCAAAATATTTGAAATTTTAGGGGGTTTGGGGGAGGGTTAAAGTTACTAAATCACGTTTTTTCTAAAACTACTTAACAGATTGGAATGAAATATGGTATATAGCTTCTTCTAGGGCCGTAGGTGCTGATAAGGAAGGGTTTCAAAAAATTCGAAATCTTAGGTGGGATTTGGGGGTCAAAGTTACTAAATCACGATTTCTCAAAACTCACTGAAAGGATTGGAACAAAATTTGGTATAAAGCTTCCTCTGGGGCCACAGGTGCTCTCTAAGAAAGGTTTTCAAAAAGTTCGAAATTTTAGGGGGTTTGGGGGAGGGTTAAAGTTACTAAATCACGATTTTTCTAAAACTACTTAACAGATTGGAATAAAATTTGGTATGTAATCTTAGGGGGTTTGGGGGTCAAAGTTACTAAATCACGATTTCTCAAAACTCACTGAAAGGATTGGAACGAAATTTGGTATAAAGCTTCCTCTGGGGCCATAGGTGTTCTCTAAGAAAGGTTTTCAAAAAGTTCGAAATTTTAGGGGGTTTGGGGGAGGGTTAAAGTTACTAAATCACGATTTTTCTAAAACTACTTAACAGATTGGAATACAATTTGGTGTGTAATCTTAGGGGTTTGGGGGTCAAAGTTACTAAATCACGATTTCTCAAAAACCACTGAAAGGATTGGAACGAAATTTGGTATGAAGCTTCCTCTAGGGCCTTAGGTGCTATCTAAGAAAGGTTTTCAAAAAATTCGAAATTTTAGGAGGTTTGGGGGGAGGATTAAAGTAACTAAATCACGATTTCTCTAAAACTACTGAACAGATTGGAATGAAATTTGGTATGTAGCTTCCTCTAGGGCCATAGTTGCTGATATGAAAGGGTTTCAAAAAATTTGAAGTCTTAGGAGGGTTTAGGGGGGGGGGGG
>JAGFPH010005341.1:52630-77012 GCA_018207615.1 Philaenus spumarius
GGGGGGGGGGGTCAAAGTTACTAAATCACGATTTCTCCAAAACCACTGAATGGATTGGAATGAAATTTAGTATGTAGCTTCCAATAGGGCCATAAGTGCTCCCTAAGAAAGGGTTTTAAAAAATTAGAAATTTCAGGGGAGGTGGGGGGGGTCAAAGTTACTAAAAAAACCACTGAACGGATTGGAATGAAATTTAGTATGTAGCTTCCTCTAGGGCCCTAGGTGTTCGCTAAGAAACGGTTTTAAAAAATTAAAAATTTTAGGGGAGGTTTGGGGTTGGTCAAAGTTACAAAAAATCCCCATTAGAAATACATAGTGCAATATATTTATTGATATAATATATTTTCTGTTAATATACATTTAACTTTGAATTGTCAATCCGTGCAAAGCCGGATCGGGCCAGCTAGTTCTAATATAAAAGTTTTTCTAGCAACTGAAAATAGGAAAGAAATTTGTACTTACAGCACACCGTCTCGTGGTCTAGTTACGCACCTTGTAAAGGCTACCGCGGTTTCAAAAACACTGTGTTTCCATCATCAGGCCGTACAAAAACAGGTCAATCGCTCAATCGAGGTCGTCACACAAGTACAAAACCATTAAAGAACACACAACACACAAACGTTAATAACACGTACATATTATTTTGGCCAAAATATAGCGAGCATTTACCGGTACCGTACGCGATATTTTGACCAAAATAAGATGTACGTGTTATTAACGTTTGTGTGTTGTGTTTTTTAATGGTTTTATACTTGAGTGACGACCTCGATTGAGCGATTTGACTGTTTTTGTAGGGCCTGATGATGAAAACATAGTGTTTTTTAAACTGCTGTAATGTTTTTAGAAGGTTCCATCGGGGGTTGGCGTGCGCAGCACGCAGGGGTGATCCCTAGCGATATTACAATCTTTGAGGCGCTGTAGTTCCCGACTGGATATTTTTTTGTGGTCGGGTTTTTGCACTATTGTGTTCTACCATTGTATTTGGATAACCTAATAGAACTCCGATCCAATGCAATATTTCGTTCCACTGGAAATTCGACGATAGTGGCGCTATCTATTGGGGAAACGACGGAAGCTGTGTGAAACACCAATGCTACCAATGATTTCTCCCTAGCGCTACCTCGCGGCGCGATCATAAACTATTTTCCCGTCAACCTTTTTTTCGGCACACAGCCCCCGTATGCATGCATGATCTATTTTATTATTCATGATCTATGGTTCTACTAATAAAATGTATAATTCGATCAAGGCACATATTTAAAAATTTCAAGTATTAAAAAAGTACGTATAACTATTGGTTATATTTTCTACTACATAACCGCAAAGTTTCATTACGTTTCGCTCAATAGTTTTCGAATTATTAAATACATTCCAGACTTTTGCCCAGCCCTGTGTATTTGCATTCTATCGATGGACTTAAAACACACCCGTACATTAACTGAACTGAATTTTCCTCAGCTAAACGACAACAGGACTATTACTCTTGCTTAGGTCAGAGACAATTTATATCCTCACTTCCACACAAATAGACACAACGCTTAAACCCAAATTATTATATAAAGCTTTAGAGATACATTGAGTTGATACGTTTCTTCAACTTGCGTAAAACAGGGTAAAGATGTTTAACTGTTCTTAAATACTATATTTACATATGTCTTATCTATTTAATCTATACTTATAAAAGCCAAATACCATTGACTCATCACAGATTCTTTAAAACCACGAGACCTACAAACATGAAATTTGGCACTAATACTCTTTATAGGCTCTAGACGCGTACTAAGAAAGGGTATCCGAAAATTCGAAATTTTAGGGGGGGTTTTGGGGGTCAAAGTTACTAAATCACGATTTCTCTAAAACTATCGAACGGATTGGAATGAAATTTGGTATGTAGCTTCCCCTAGGGACATAGGTGCTCGCTAAGAAAGGCTTTTAACAAATTCGACATTTTAGGGGAGGTTTGGGGGGGTCAACGTTACTAAAAAGAAACACCTAACGGATTGGAATGAAATTTATTATGTAGCTTCCTCTAGGGCCCTAGGTGCTCGCTAAGAAAGGGTTTTTAAAAAATCCAAATTATAGGGGAGGTTTGGGGGTGTCAAAGTTGCTAAAAATCCCCAAATTTATCTTTGATTTGTCTCTCCGTGCAAAGTCTGATCCGGCCAGCTTGTACCTTATAATTGAAAGAAATCTACGGCAAACTCTTTTTAATAAAAAGTTTAAGTAAGTAAAAATTGACTATGTATGTTTTTTTTGGGGGGGGGGGTTACAAACAACAATTTCCATATTTTAAGGTTCCACGTAAAATACATAAAGTCTGTCTAATAACTTAAAGATATTTCCCTAATTATTAGAGAATTTCCGTAGAACAGATGAGCTAGTGCAGTGACACTTGTGTTGAGACCTAAGGTCAGGAGAGTTCAATGAGCACCGATCATGGTCCCCAGAACACTTATTGGCACCACGTGAAAAATGTTATAACGTATATATTTATGTGTTAGTAAACTAACGGCCGCATTTTACGTCCGATTTGGTCCAAGTTGGTACTTACGTTGGTTTTTTAAGTTGCTCGTTCGAAAAGGTTAGCCAAAACATCCGTCAACCGGGTGCGCGTTTTTAAACGGAAGTAACAATCGTTTGAAATTTTCCTTAATGGAATGAAATGTTTTTGGTTGAACTAAAACAAAACTCATATAAGAGATTATTCTGCAAATTTTCTCTTTCTACACGACCTTATAGCACGTCTAGTTTCTCAAAAATCGATCAAAACTTAAAATACCAAAAATATACTGGGTGGGAGCAGTTTCAGATCGAATGCCGCAAAATCGATTTACAAAGTCGCAGAGGGGTGAACCGGGACTTAAAGGTGCAAACCGATTCTACTAATATATTACGCACATGCTGGCAGCTATTCAGCGCCTTCGTGGGTAGACCAATTTTCCATATAGTTGGTCGAAACTCTTGAACAAATTAATTTAATTTATGAATTTCGCTCAGGTCCCGTGACTTGCGTGATCGAAGTATGTATTTATATATATATAAAAGCGAAATACCACTCACTCACTCACTCATCACGATTTCTCTATCGAATGGATTGAAATGAACTTTGGTATGTAGCTTCCTCTAGGGCCATAGGTGCTCATTAAGAAAGAGTTTGAAAAAATTCGAAATTTTAGGGGGGGTTTGGAGGGATTAAAGTTATTAAATCACGATTTCTTCAAAACTACCGAACGGATTGGAATGAAATTTGGTATGTAGCTTCCTCTAGGGCCATAAGTGTTCACTAAAAAAGGGTTTTAAAAATTGGAAATTTTAGGGGGGTTTGGGGGGTAAAAATTACTAAATCACGATTTCTCCAAAATTACCGAACAGATTGGAATAAAATTTGGTATGTAGCTTCCTCTAGGGCCATAGGCGCCCGCTAAGAAAGGGTTTCAAAAAATTCGAAATTTTAGGGGGATCAAAGTTATTAAATCATGATTTCTTCAAAACTACCGAACGGATTGGAATGAAATTTTTTTATGTAGCTTCCTCTAGGGCCATAGGTGCTCACTAAGAAAGGGTATGAAAAATTTTGAAATTTTAGGAGGGGTTTGGGAGGATCAAAGTTACTAAAATCCTAATTTCAGATCTTTTATTATTACGACAATAGTGCTTTTATTATTTAAGATTTATATATATAAAAGCCAAATACCACTCACTGACTGAACACTTAAAAGAATACAATTACGTTAAAAAGACTGAAAATACCAACCACCACGGGCAACGACGTACGGGTCAGCTAGTTTATATATATTAGAATCCGAAACACGAGACTGCGAATGCATGTTTCAACGATCTGGCGCATTGCGATTCAAGCCGGCTTTGGCGCTACTAGCCAACCTACGAAAGTTGTCTCGTGCATGTTCGTGTATCGAATTTGACATGAACATAAGTAAGTACAGTCTGAATATGCAAACGGTTGCAAGTAAAACAGAAAACAGTTTAAACATTTTTACCCTACATTCGTGGCATATATTATCTAGGTCAATCTTATCATTTTCGTCTTTATTAAGTTTCATATTATTTTAATTTTTTGTTCAGTGTTGACAGATCGTGGCGCAGATTTCAGTGCAACTCTTTCATAGCCTTTGCTATTCAACGCCTGTATTATGATAAATTTAAATAAGTTTAAACACAGGAAAGCTATTCCTATTGTTTCTTACGTCAAAGGATTCTTTAAACTAATTTTAAATGAATCACTAAAAATCAGCTGTTTTCATTGTTTGAAACAATTTTTTAAATCAGTCACCAGTTAATTGTTGTAAAAGCTTACTGACTGTTTTTACGACGACATTAGTTTTCATTTTTTAGTTTGTGTATGCAGTTTTATCAGTGTTTCGTTATAAGTGCTTGGTGATTTTTTTCAAGCAGTAAATTTTAAACCGTCATTACAGAAGGATATCGTTGTGGTTTAATTTTCAATTTTCATTGCATAGTTTTTGTAAGTGTATCATTTTTATTTAAATAATTTTTCCACTGTTATGGCCCCTAACACTGCTTATTATGATTAGATCTTACGACCTGATTACGAAACTTATTTAATGACGAATTTCCTAAACCCGTAGTTCGAAATAAAATAAAACGATTTGAAGAAAAACAGTGGTTAAGATCTTAGATTAAATTTCTTGTGCCATCCTCGTTGTTTTCCCAAGTTTGGCGGGCTGCACTTGAAAACGAAAAGCGATATTTAAAAAGGGGTTTCACCATTATTTTTCTCGTGAAATTTTACATTAAAAAGATGTATCACAAGACCCTTTTTGTATTTGAAATAAGTTACATTCAAGATGGCGGACAACATTTTCAAACACAAATTTCAATAGATTTTATTTGCATTCATATAATTCTATTATGTTCTGAAGAATAACATCGCTTGTTTGCAAAATATTTTGCCGTACTCGAACTTCCGGGACACCCGGTATGTAGGCCTAAAAAGGAGGAACTGATCGATTTAGAAAAAACTCATGTCATGGAAATAGGATCTAATTTGTTTTTTCGAATGTTGTTAATGTTCAGGTGTAGTACATACGTGCCCATTCACTTATCCTTATCTATGGCGGATAGCTGCTAGTACTGTATGAAAAAAAACATGTTCTACTCGGAATCTTATGTTAAAGTTACTTATCATATCTTTCGCCTACTTCCTTCTTTCCAAGAAACACGCTTTCCTTTCCACTTACCGCAACAAATGTTTCAATATTTAATAACAACTGTTATAGATTTGCGGAATTCCCCGGCGTTTGTTGTTGAGTCGAGGTTGCACTTTAAGAGCATTAAGAGCTGACAGGTACAAAAAGAAAGTAATAGATTGAAAGAAGAAGTGCTAATGGAATAAAGGGGGAGGGAGGGGCGGAAAAGTAATGTCTTTAGAATTTTATAAATGGTGCTTCTCGAATAACTCTATCAAATCCCTGCTTGAAAGATGAACTTAACATTCAATTAATGGTGCGTTAATGCGCACGGAACGGCTCCTATAGCGTCTGTACGTGCTACGTGTGTAACAAAAATGCACAAGGTTGTATTGTGTAATTTATTCGTTAACGTAATGTAATATTACAGCTGATTAAGTTCAACTATGTGAAGGGAACCGGGAATAAGGGACAAAATCGCTTATAATACACAGGCTGATCAACTCAAGATGGCCACCATTATGATATCAGAATCCATAACGGCTGCGTTTAAAGAAAAATACCAAAGAACAAAAGTGTCATAAAATATGGTGTTCTACCACAAAATGCAATTCAAAATGGTGTTTGTATTTAAATAAACGGTACCAGAAACTGGCACATACTTTCTCACAAACGTATTTAAATTATTAAACAGATTCACTGTGACTTCATAATTGTATTATAGTAGAAGAGGGGATTACATTAAATTAGGAGAGTAACATAACTAATAAATATTATTATTATTAGCTAGAGAGAAAACTATTCGATCGATTTCGAACAAATTTGCACCAAACGTGTCAATTAGGCCTGTGTATGCATGAAAAAAGATTTTGAAATGTTTTGTAAAACAACCCTCTTTTTGGCCAAAAAACCCCCCAAAAATCAGTTAGTATTATTATTATTAGCTAAACGAGAATTTTTAGAAAGATGCAGTTTTTTGCATATTTTAGGGTACATTAAGGGCTACAAATAAGCTAAATTTGATCAAAACCGTTAGAGCCGTTTTTTTTATTAAAAAATAATAACTGATTTTTGGGGGGGTTCTTTTTCGCAAAAGGGGGTTGTTTTTCAAAAAAATTCAAAACCTTTTTGCGTGAATTTATTCAGGCCTAATTGACATGTTTGTTGCAAATTTGTTCGAAATCGATCAAACAGTTTTCCCTCTAGCTTTGTATACATACAGACAGACATTTTGTAAAATACACTTTATTTGACTCAGGAACCCAAAACGGATATTTCCATAAAAATCTCAACATTGATTTTTTTCGCGATCACTATACTTTCTCTAAACTATAGTATAGTGAGAAAGTAAAAATTAAAGATGGGCGGCCATATTGGAAAAATTGCCAAGATTAAAAATACGGCAACACCGTAATTTTAATTTACGAATAAATCCAGGGAAGGTTCCCAAATTAAAGTTTTTCTAGAAACTGATAGCTTCCGAGATCCCAATGGTGGCCATATTGAGTTGATCACCATGTATAGATTTTGTTTAAACCCTTACATACTATGTATAGCACAGGGACCCACTTATTACAAAAAGTTCTGTACTTGTGCGTTAGTTTTAGGGTAACTATTACTAAACTATGGTTCAGATATTTTACTTTGTTTACTGTTTGATTTGTTACATTCAACCCGTTCATGCAAAATATGATATGTCAAAAATTGTTATCTTTGTTAAGGAACCAACATGACCTATATGTTCTATCAAAATTGGCTTAGAAGGGCCATTTTCTGGTTTTGTAACCTTATTGTGATCTTGAAATTTTATGCAAAATATCGCAAGCCCACCCCGTCAGTCGGTGTTTTTAAATAAAAAAAAATCTTAGTTTAGGCCTAGACAGATAAACCTACAAATATTTCTTGAATGTATTTACATTCGTTATCATAGCAACCAATTGAATAAAATAACAGATAAAACAGCTTTTGTTCTAATATTTCCATTAACACCTGATTTAAAATTTTGAAGCAATTATTTGTATTTTTAACTTTTAGATTAGGTTTTCATTAAAGTGTGGCCTGAGCCTTGCTGGTTCTTTTAATCTTTATTATAACTGCTGTTATAAAACATACGAAATAATTTGATTTGAACATTTAACATTATTTACCATCTTAGCTTTGGGATTGTTATTAATCCTGCCCCTTTATTATAAAGAAAACGTAAAATGATTATGTGTATAGAAGGTTCCAACGGGGTTGGCATGCGAAGCACGCAGGGGTTCCCCCTAGTATGTTATAAAACATTTAGTTAGTGAACAATGAACATATTGGTTCTTGTGCTATTGTTAAAAAATGATCATAGATTGATATGTACAAATTTCATTGTGATACAGAAATATTTGAAAAAGTGAGAGACTGAAAGTTAGGCGAGTAGAGACTGGGTTACCTTTAGTTCTTTTAATTTCATAAGTGACTTGGCAATGGTAGTATAAGGCTTCCGAAACTGGTCGCCACCGAAATCATAGTTTTATAACTGTTAACGGTGTAGGTAACTAACATAATTTAAATTTACTACTTAAGTTAAGGAAGCAAATAATAATGTATAAAAAGCTGTGTTCAGCCTGAAATCAAAACTTTTCCTTTCCAAGAAAGAAATCACTGATGACAAAACAGCTGCTGTGTTTACAAAATGTAACTTTATTTTGTGTTTTGTTTACGCACAATGTTTGTCAAACCGAATATAGTAATAACATTCGTATTTACTTTATTCGCATATCACTGTTGAATGCATTGGTCCCGTATTTACACAATGTAGTTTACATACAATTTATTTACTCCACAAATAAATACAAACTTTCGAATGTTTGCAAAACTTCTGGATGTAATTTGGCGTCTGTTATTGAACAAACTGTAAACAAATATAAAAAAAACATTGTGCTTTAATGAAAAAACTCTCATTAAAAAAAACAATCCTGTCATTCACGCAAATCTCTATCCCTTCTGCGCACGCGTCAGTATCCAGATCACCGCTACCTCCTCCAACCACCTTTGATCCAAGTGCCTCTGTCCAATCAATCGTAATTTCGGTGAAAATGTCAGAGTATACAATAATATGTTTGCATATGCTTCACCGCGGTTGGTGAGTGAATCGAGCCTTCTAGTTTATTTACACGCTATATTGTGATACAGTCAAACTATTCCGTATCACATAACAGTCCGTGCTTCCATTTAGCTCCGCTGCATTTTACTCACGTCCACTCAGTAAAACGCTTATTGTAAGACACCCCTTAAATATAGATATATTGTGTGGCTAAGTCGTTTTTCTCCAGAACTGATCAAGTATGCAAACCCATGTATGATACAGTAATCGAAATTCAAACAAATGTTATTTGCTTAACGTCTTTTCTATAAGGTCTTTATCTTTAATTTTGAATTTAAGTCCCGCTACATTATAGGATAATACGTTTATAAATTCAGCAGCATCTCTCTGAATTCTTACGCATCTCTGAGAATTGGTCCCACGTCCTCTTTGCAAACCTGTCTTTACCGAACCTTCTTGCTTCGGAATTCCCATCATGGCTCTACTGACACTGTTCAGTCTAACATCAGATAATTTCTTGACGAATTTACTGAAATCTATACGAAAAAGCTGGCTCAGTTTCTTAACTCCATATTCTCCCTCCGCCATCAGCTGATCGTCCTTCCTGGTAAATTAACAGCCCTCCACCACCATTCGATAAAAAATAATTGGCATTCTCCGGTGTCCAGCAACTCGTTCTATTTCTTTTCGAAGTTCCACCAAACTACAGATAGTGCCAAGTAGCGTGAAGCGTCACTTGAGCATGCGCTATAACGTCTTACCCTCTCCTACTCGACTGTGAGTCTTCAGTACAGTCACTACCAACAAGTGTTGATGTACAATCAACACGACTACATAGCAGACATAAATTAGATAGGGCAGGCGGCTCTGACTGTACTCCGCCGCGAGAGGGGAAATGTGGTGGGAGCCGGCATAGGACACTTGCACACCCCCTCTTCGCGCTTCATCCTAATTGGCACTATCTGCATTTCTCTTTTTCCTGACTGCCTGAGAGTAATCCCGATGAACGACATAGCCAGTCCCCTTCAAATTTCTTGTTTGGGTCATTATCCAGTTAATATCAGCATCTTGGTTTAGAGAATGGAAACTTTTAGGGTCTAAGTACGAAGTGGAGATGGACAAGAATTTAGAAATGTGGGATAAAAATAACAGAACTGTCATTTAAAAAATAGTCAATTGAAATATTTATTGAATAAAATCAGTTGGGATCAGAGGGAACAGAGTCTACTAGCAGCAACAAATGGGAAAAATTCATAAAATTTACTCCAGTATAGATTTTAACCTAGGGGGAAAACACTATTTTAATAGTAATAAAAATAAATATAAGTTGCAGGAAATAAAATGGGAATTTAAGAGTAGAGCTTATTTTAATTCAATTAAATTTTAAACCGTGGGTTGTAGGGAAAAATTATCTATGCTCGTTGTGTAATATGGGGGTGAATGAAGATGTATGCCATTTTGTGGAAGAATGCCAGATATTGATTCAATAATATATAGACTATCTTATCTGGGTAAAGAAAGATCATCTCTGTCAGAGTTCAAGGACTTTATGAATGGTCAGGATTGGGGTGTATTGTGTAAATATCTTAAACAAGCATAACATTATAGTAAAAGAATTTAACTTTTGAAAATATTTTTAGATTATGCTGATCTTTGCTGTTATTAATAATTAAATTTTTGTACTGATTTTTGTTAAAACTTATACTTATGGTTGTATTGATGATTTTTGATTGTCTAAGTTAGAGTAAGTTTATACTTCTGTTTCTATTAAATGATACCGTAGATCATGAATAATAAAATAGATCATGCATGCATACGGGGGCTGTGTGCCGAAAAAAAGGTTGTCGGGAAAATAGTGCATGTTCGCGCGGCGAGGTAGCGCTAGGGAGAAATCATTGGTAGCATTGGTGCTTCACACCGCTTCCGTTGTTTCCCCAATAGATAGCGCCACCATCGTCGAATTTCCAGTGGATTGAAATATTGCATTGGATCGGAGTTCTATTAGGTTATCCAAATACAATGATGATAGTTAGTTGTTGCCAACCTAGCAGATGACTGCAAGCCATGCTAGACTATATGTTATGAAACGTAGTTGTAATTTTGAAGAAGTGTAAATAAATCATATATTATTATTAGTAAATAGAACAGGTTCCTATTAACTCGCCCTCTCGTTAGTACTAATAGTATGTCCTATTCACACTGTTCACACGTGTGGTATCAGTGCGAGTGACAAGTACTGCGCATCGTGTAAACCAGGCATTATTTTTACTTTCTCGACCCTATACGTAGTATATGGAGAAAGTATTGTTTGCGTAAACATTTTCGAATTTGAATTTTTAGTGGAATTATCTGTTTTGGTGCTCCCTGAACCCCGAAAAAATGTTTAATGGAATTATCTGTGTTGGTGCTCCCTGAACCCAAAATTATCTTTAGTGGAATTATTTGTTTTGGTGCTCCCTGAAACCAAAAATGTGTTTTTTTGGTGATGTCTGTCCGTGTGTCTGTAAGGATGTGTACAGAGCTGGAGGCCATACCAACGGTCCGATTTTGATGAAATTTGGTATGTATATCAAAGCCCACTAAAGAATACCGTTGAGGGACGGGCTTGTGTACACCTAGAACTTGAACGCTCCAATCGCCGTAGTGCGACGTTGTCACGTTCTTCCTACGCTTCTAACTGACTGCGGCTGACTCAACGTATTTATAATTCTTTAAACTGTGCGATCAAGCCTCGAGCGGTAAATACCAGGAGTGTTCAAGGCTAGTAGATATGGCAACGCTGCGCGCCCATCCTATTGGCTGCCTCGCAACGGTATTCTTTAGTGGGCTTTGATATAGGTGTAGTTCTGGAATATCTCCAGGCGTTTTTTTCATTTTTTCAAATTTTTAATTTTTAAGGGGTTTTACCCCCCAAAAATTGCCTAAAAACGAGAAAAATCTAAATTTCTCAAAAACGGCTCTAACGATTTTGATAAAATTTGGCTCATTTATGGCCCTTAATATACCTTACCATATGCAAAAAACCGTATCTTTCTAAAAATTCTCGTTTAGGTAATAATAACGATAATAACTGATTTTTGGGGTTTTTGGCCAAAAAGGTGGTTGTTTTTCAAAAATGTTCAAAACCTTTTTTCGTGAATCTATATAGGCTTAATTGACATGTTTGGTGCAAATTTGTTTGAAATCGATCGAATAGTTTTAATAATAACATAATATGGATGTGTGTTACATGCAATATTTTTCATGGTATGTCCTACTTTTGCAATTCTAAATAACAATCTCCTCTGCTACTCTTGGGAAGGTATAAAGTTTCAACTGGGAGAAAGTATGTGGCAGTTATCTGGTACCGTTTATTTCCTATAACACAGAATCTAAAACACTTAAAAAGTCATATGGGATCTAAAAATAAGGTATTTTCTTAAGCCACAACTTTACTGTGTAATGTTTGTTAAAAAAAAGGTTATCGTTTAATCACTAAAGCAAAAAAAAACTGTACAATTGCAATCCCACCAAATCCAATTCTTGAGTGTGGAAAATGGTACACGTTTTTCTACAATGTTCATGACAAAAAGAACCTCTGAGGAAACAATCTCACTTGGGGGTAATCATTCTAACAATGCCTTATTATTGATCGTATTAAGAAACTAAGGTTTGTAATTAATTTTTACACAAGTAAATTTTATTATTACATTCTATATACAGTTCATATACATAGAGATATAGGAGAGGTACAAGGCCGATTATTGCTTTTTCACTTCTTATTTGTTTTTGCTTTTGTGTTGACTAAACTATACAGATTCGCATACTACGATAACGTAATAACACAATACAAATAAATAACAAATGCAATAATAAATATATAACGAATATAGCAACGAAACGTGGGTTTTTCTTGGAAAAAGAATACATTTTTATCGAGTTTAAGTTTACAAAAGCTATCTCATCTCACGAAAACGGAAATGAACGCTCAGCTTTTTCAATAACACCGCAATTTCCTTTCTTCATTCATAATAACATTTCTAGAACTACGACTTCCCGGATATTGCTGCTTGGCGTGTAATGGTATTATACTATGGTTGCTTGTTCTATAAGCCTTTCCTACGTAGTGCTGGTCCACCATTATAAAGCAACTGAAAGAAAAAGAATGAATAGTTTATGCCGATACGCACACGCGCACTCACACGGAAACCAGTATCGGCACAGGTCGTTAGAACAACTGAAATCTTTTTGAATTCTTAAATCAACAGTAAGTCAATTGATTTTGAAATGGACTTATTTAGGCGCGGTAGGGGGTGGGGCAGATTGCCTAGATCACACGGAAAGTGAAACATCTCCCCCTTTGGGGTGTTCAAATATACAAATCCTATAATGTAATATTTTACTCAAACACCTGATATACATTTTGGAAAACAAAAGCAAATACCACACAGTTTAATCATAGGCCTACTTAAATAAATTTTTTTAACCCAAAATATTTTAAATTTAGTAAATTTTTCGGAACTATATTAATCGCGCCGATATCTGTACGTTTGAAACGCGGGAGGGAATGTCTCGGCGCTATGAGTCATCGAAGGAAATGCATTTCCTTTCCGACTTTCACTTTACCTGTTCACAACCCTATCAACGCTGTAAAGAGCTGTCATTACCAGATGTCCCCGCACATTATTTACCCATTGACATGTCAATACGTTGATATTATTTATGAAATCCGCCTATTCCGAATTCCCGCTAATCCGAACAGTGTTCGGTCCCAATTAGTTCGGCTTAGCGGGACTCTACTGTATATGAAATTCAAAGATAGCAATGCATGAAATCAACTGTTACTAGAACCTAAAAACTTGCACTTCTAACACTCGAGAGCCTCACGCATTTTTGTTTAAGTTTTAGTAATAATCCGGTTTCTCAGCAAAGTACAGTTCCCCTATTTTATTCAAATATCACTTTAAAGCTAAAACCTCGTATATAAAGCAAGGTCGAAACAGTAAAAATCTCTTTCACCCTTCGCCATAAACTTTTACGCTCTGACTTTACGTTCCCCCGGGGTAATTTAACAACCCCCTTCACGGGACAGGGCAACATACCTTGGTCACTACGAGACAAATATTATAAAACTCTTAAAAGTTGTATTTTAACGGACCTAAATGACAATGTGGTAACGGCTTGAATAAAAGACTTGTTGCTTTATTTTCGTAGTGTATTTACTGCTGTATAACAAAACACTGTATATTTAGATACGTTTAAACAAAGTGACGTCATGTAACAAAAAGCGTAAAAAGTAAATTGTGTGAAAACTGCAGTTTAATAAAACAAAATGATCTAACACGTTCACTTCTAAGGACGCACATGTGAGCTTGACACTGAACACTATGAGAAGCGGCCGACGCACAGTACATTGCACCCCCCCCCCCCTATTAGGAGTATTTTCAATACACAGTGCATTGCGTGCTTCGCACGCCAACAAACGTATTGGGAGGATTATCAATAAACAGAACATTGAGTGCTTCGCACGCCAATTTGGGACCTATGTGCTATGGACGCACATATGCGTCCGCTTTAAAATATTAGTGATTATTACAATCAAAAAACGTCATATAAATATGGGTCTGACATTCCTAGTTTTCTGTCTGTCCGTCTGTTTGTGTTTTTTACAAATTATTTTATAACTTGAGTACTATTTTAGATAGAAACTTCAAATTTGGCACGAACGTGTACCTTGGTAGGTCAATTCAAATTTCTTAGTGTATCAAAAATTTCTTTACGATATCTTAAACAGTTTCAAGGTAGCGGTCATTTAAAATCTTTGATGTTAAATTTCACGAAAACCGTAATTGTTATAAAAAAATGTTACCAGTAATAAAAAAATGTAGAATTTTAAGACGAACAAAATCATACTTTATTTGCTATAATCGGATAATAAATAACTGAGTAATGAGACATTTACCTAATTATGTAACAACTGTACACGGCAAATTGTTGTTTAGTGCAAATTTTGTATGATATTTAGTTCAGTAAATTTTATACACTTGTTTCAAGGTACACGTTCGTGCCAAATTTGAAGTTTCTATCTAAAATAGTACTAAAGTTATAAAATAATTTGTAAAAAACACAAACAGACGGTCAGACAGAAAACTAGGCATGTCAGACCCATATTTATATGACGATTTTGATTTTCTTGACCTAAGGAACAAATACACAAAATATTTCCAGGGAGTTTGTAAACACCCTGTATAGATAGCCTACTATGCGCAGCAAATGTGTTTCGGAGAGTTCAGTTATTATTTTCAGCTGCCCGCGACAGTCCTTTTAAAGCCAAACACTACAGAATTCTTGGCAAGCTAATTAAAGTCGTACTTCTCCGTTTTATTTTATTTCAACACCTCATAACTATCATTTCTCTTTGGTGAAACTTATAATGGAGTGCAATTGAACTGCTCCACATTCCAGAAAACTCGATTTGTGATTAAAGGGTCCGTATAATCACATCGCGTTGCCGTATCATCTTGTTAAAGCAATTACCCTGATCCAACTTAATGCGGTTAGTACGTTTTCCGTTAAATCGAGACAGTTGTCTACGTTGTGCCTAACTCAATGTGAAATAGCTATCTGTGTAACAAGAGCGCAAAGTCATTGCCGCACGAGAAAGAGAAGTGGCCGTACGAAGCGAAGCCAAGCAAGGCCATATTTCGAGCACGGCAATGGCTGTTTGCGCTCGTAATACTCACACGATTTTTCCCAACACTTTAGTTTACTTGGATTTTCGATGAATTTTGGATTTTAACTCATCAACTACTTGTATTGCAAAGCAACATATAGACATAGTGAGGAAAAGTAAATGAAGACTAGGATTTAAAAAATTAAGTTTAGGCTAATAACATATTTTGGCTATACAGTTTCATGATAAGATGAAGGCCCTAGGCCTAGTAATATAGTCCTTCTGTACGTTACACATTTAATTTTCTATGTACGACACCAAGATTTAAATAACTCATATTTCATGTTTCTCATATTTCATCCTTGATTTATTGCAGTGGCGGCTTGCCCATAAGGGCTCTCGGACGCCGCTCCTCCAAAAGATTTGAAAAAGAAAAAAAAATTAAATACCCATTCAATTATAATTATAGATCTAATTAACCAAAGTGTTTTTTTCAATCACATACATCGAAAATGTAGGAAAAAAACACGCAAAAATAGCGCGAGAAGTTTGTATTTGTAGCCGTGGGACGCTGGTCAGAACGTCCCAATCCATTACCGTGCAGTTATATGAAGAGTGGTAGTGGTGGGGGCTGCTGGTGCTATGACGCGTCTAAGCTTGTGCCTTATGGAAAGCTAGGGACGGCGTCCGAGCATGCGCAGAGCGATGTAGGCTATCTAGTGAGTCGAAAAGAAGGGTAGACTTCTGCTACAAGCAATATAACTAAAGGTGTGTAAGTAGAGTATTTCAGATTTACATATGATAAGTATTTCAGAAACATATGGCATCACAAATTTAATACCTAGATTGGCTTAAAAACTCACTAAAATACACAAAATGTTCAAACACCCCGGTGGTGTGTGCCCCCCCCCCCCAGCATTTTACTCACGAGCCGCCACTGTTTATTTGGTAGCAAGTTCATTGTCACTTCTCTAGCTTTATCATACATTTCAGATAATGTGTTATTGTTTAAACTATCGCTATCATAGTAATCCATTTCTTCAGTTTCTTTTATAGTCAAAAACTGAATTAAACCTCAAATAGGCCTACTACTCTTAGCAATCATTCAGGTTATGTCAAAGTTTACATTGTTTGAACAGCTGTTTTTACACTGTTTTATTGTAGCGTGCGCAAAGAACAGTGCGCAAAGTAAACCGTGCGCAAATAATGAATTGTGGAAATCAGATGTTTTGCAAACCATTTTCAGTTAGTAATTAAGGAAGTTTGGTGTAGGGAAAACATTCTAATTTTCACATTATTAAAATCATTCCTCCACCTTTTAAGATCATCCTCCGACCGCAACTAATGTTCTAATAAGGTTTATTTAAATTTTGTCGATTACTTATTAGTTTCAAGCCATATTTTTAATCACATTGATATTGTTAAAGTCTTACATCTTAAAAAGTAAAAAATTAAATATCTCGGAAAATTTTGAACCTTACATATCCCTTCTCAATAGTCATGATGGTTCTCGCCTAAATTGACAAGTACATAGTCCATCCCCTTTGTTGAAACCCGTCGTATTTACACAACCTGTCAGTTCTTTGTCCTTCTCAGGTACTCCAAGGTTACGCCCCTTCCCTTGCTATTCCACCGCACCATGTTACTTTCAATTTGTTTCTGTAAATTTTAGTTCTTAGTTGACTGGTGATGTTTAACGGCGATACAGCTGTAATAAATTATAATTCAACTAAAAGTTAATTAAACTAAAGTAAGAATTGATCGCTCATATATAAAAGATCAATGATGAGATACAAAATAATTCTCATCATTAATTTCGTTAATTCTATTTAACTGAAAATCTCAACATCGATTTCTTTTGCGGTCACTATACTTTTTCTATACTATAGTATAGTGAGAAAGTAATATTGCACCACAACCCATTAAGGTCCCATTCTGTCCTGCTTTGCTGTTTACTTTGGGGACAGACAGAATATCCTACATCTATCCTTAACAACTAGAAACGCTATATATTTTAGGAACTGCGACCGAATGTAGGACAGAGAGTCTGGGTAAACTTTAATGTTAGGGTGGTCCACAAAACTATTTCGTAAAGGCGAACAAAGAGTCTGGGCCTTTTCTGGTTGACAACTGGACTATTTATACCCACTTTACACTTGTATAGTGGAGAATTTTTGCTCGTGCCCTCGAGATGCGCAGTAGAGTCGGAGTTAATTCGAGTGGTGGGGTGTCAGAAAAGCTCAGTCTATTGTTGAACTCTGAACGTAACACTTCGGTCTGGAAGTAATAAAACACAAGGCTGTCACGACAACAGTGGTAGTGTGGTGACCCTTCCCCTCCAGCGGACGGCGTCCCCACTTGCCTAACTTCTTCCCTCCCGCCAGCGCATCGTAGAGGTCTTGTGACGAACTATACTTGGCACTATCCTAACATATACGTAAAGTGGCACCTATGGAATTATCATTATATAAGTAGACTTACAGCATTAAATTATGTTCAAAGTTTTTATCTTTAGTCTTTTCTTCGGTGTTTCGTACCTTTTATAAATGGCAATGCTCACTCCGCAAACCAGGTACAGATAGTGCCAAGTAGCGTGAAGCGTCGCTTGAGCATGCGCTGTAACGTCTTACTCTCTCCTACGCGACTCTGAGTCTTTAGTACAGTCACCACCAAAAAGTGTTGATATACAATCAACACGACTACATAGCAGACATGAATTAGGTAGGGCAGGCGGCTCTGACTGTACTACGCCGCGAGAGGGGAAATGTGGTGGGAGCCGACGTAGAAGACTTGCACACCCCCTCTTCGCGCGCCATCCTAATTGGCGCTATCTGTAACCAATGTTTACGACCGAACGAGGACCCGGAATCGTTGACCGCGAGCCACCACGCCCAAGATGTTGGTGAGAGCGATACTCAGTAAACTCAAAGTAGGCTGTAATTTATACAAATAAAATTGGCAAACCCTTCGAAGATGTTTTGAGTTTTGATTTTTACCAAGCAGGTTTTCAATTTTAACTAAATAAACGTTTAAATGTCAACGATAATATTAAAATTTCTATTCATTATAACCTAATTATTTCAACTTATTTGAAACTTACCACTTTTGAGTGCTAATAACGTCCAATAAAACTAAAACGAACTGTTTGATGTGTACTGACAGTAAGTGCGTGAGTGGAGCAGTATTTTTAAACACAACTAAAAACAGAAAAACAAACAAGACTCAATATACATGAAAATTAATAACACAACAACATTCGTCGAAAAATATTATCATAAAACAAATACAATTTGGTGGTTGATTTTTATACCACGAGAAAACACATTCAACAAGCCTAGGCTATGTAGTCCATTCAAATCGCGGGGGGGAGGGGATATTGTTAAATAACATTAATAATACAAATTTAGAAGTACTTTAAATCCATAAAGGGATGCAAATATTGTTACCCTTATATTAACCTAAACTTTCAGTACTACCGTACTCAACCACTAACATTACACAATGAATGTATCAGCATTTATTTCTAACAAGTGGCCGCAATTTCATAAATGCAAACATTTATTAGCTACTCATTCTTCCAAAATTGTATTCCTCTTCACCGTGGCAATAAATTTATATAAATTCCTGATCAACTAAGATAACAACTGATCAACAACTACATAACCGGGACATTGCCCCTTCTACGATGTTCTTCTACAATTTTGTCTCGATAACTTCCAGGCGCTTTTATGCAGTATTGAGACACACTGTCAGTTTGGGTGTTGCCTACACAGCGCCGTTAGTTAAGCGCGAGATACGATTTAAAAATGACAAATAATTTGGATTTTAAACCGATTTATAACCGAAACAAACACTTTAATTCAACTTTATCTCAAAACATCATATCCAATTTGGTTCAGCCATTTTTGAGATTATTGTGCACAAACAGAAAAAAGTCTGTTTACGGTTTTACTAAATGAACAGATGTTGTGCGCGCAACTTATTTTCAATAATATCCAGCAAATATTTACTCAAAAACCCTTTTCACAAAACAAATCAAAGAAAGTTAAAAGACGGTGAGCAACGAGAACGAAATTAAATCTTAAGGGTCTTATTAACTTTGCGTTTTCACTTAGCGAAAAATATACTTTTACTGACGTGTTTCGGACGCCATTTTCATCTTGAAAAGTGTTGAAACCTACTAAACCGTTCAAAGACTGTGTGTTTTCGTCTTATAACTCATAATTGAAAAAATCTACGATAGCTCATTTTAATAGGAGGTTTAAAAAAGTAAAAATGTATTACGTTAGTGGATTTTTGATGGTTTTCAAACAATAGTTTCCATATTTTAAGGTTACAAGTAAAAATATAAAGCACTCTTAATAATGTAAAGTTATTTCCCTGATTGAACGTGTATAAATATAATCCGAAACACGAGGATATGAATGAATGTTTCAACGATCTCGCGGCTTGCGATTCAAGCCGGCAGTGGCGCTACTAGCCAACCTACAAAAATCGTCTCGTGCACTCGCTCTTTCACAGAGCCTTGGATAGTGCTCAGAGTAAGGTAAGTGTGAGGTTAGCAGACGCTGAAACTTATGTTTTCATTCCAGTACCACCACAAGGTCACTGACTGTGCTCGCACTAATTTCATTAAAATCACACTGTACACCCAGAATTTTTTAGGTGAAGAAGAGCCTTAAGGATTCACACATTACGCAGACAAACTGTTATATTCCGATTTATAGCCTACACAGATTACCATAAGAAAAAGCAGTCGACAATTCCGGAGGTAGATGAAAGCGATAGTAGAATGAGCCTAGAACCCGCTAATTAATACAAAATTAAAAGGGACCCTGTTCGTTTAATACTGTACCGTATGTCCATAAATAATGTAGGGTTTCAACTCGCTACTTTGTCGAAAAGCTACACAAAGCTTATACAGGGTGTAACAAAACTCTGTACCGAAACTTCAGGATATTGTTCCCTGAACCAAAATAAGAAAAAAAAGGTTCATATAAACATATGCCCGAAAACGCTTAGTTTTCCAGATTTCCACCATTTTGTTTTTTGTTTGGAATAATTCATATCTAGAGAACGGGTTGACTGATTGAATTTGGAATAAAGTTTAAGCTAACAATGGTATATCCCCAGAAAAAAAACGATTAAATCCAAATATGCGTTTCAAAATGGCGGCTGTTTGAAAATCTCAGACCTAAATTACTCAAAAAAGGTACATTTTAACAAAAAAATTCCGTCTTTTTTTTGTAGCCCTTTTGATTCCCTATCAGATGGTTGAATTACCAAAACATTCGGATGAAGAATAATAGTTAAGTTATGTGTAATAATTAGTTTGTTCAATCCGGCATTCTATAAAAACACAGTAAACACAGCAATCATGTATGTACATTTGCTATCATAATCTTTAAATTATCTATTATCCTTCATCCGATTCTTTTAGGAGTTACACCATCCAATAGGGAATCAAAAGGGCTACAAAAAGGTGTCCGAACATTTTTTGTTAAAATGTACGGTTTTTGAGTAATTTAGTTTTGAAATTTTCCACCAGCCGCCATTTTCAAACTCATGATTGGATTTAATCGTTTATTTTTCTTGAGATATATAATTGTTGGGTTAAACTTCGTGCCAAGTTTGAACTCAATCAGTCAAACCGTTCTCTAGATAAGAATCATTTTGTACGAAAAACAAAATGGCGGATATCTAGAAAACGAAGCGTTTTCAGGTCTGTGTTTATATTAAAATTTTTTCTTATTTTGACCCATAAAACCATTCTCCGAAGTTTGGCGCTTTACTTATGGGATACCCTGTATATTATTAACGTTATATCATAAACTTAGTCTTTTAATGTATAAACATTTAACGTTATTTAAAATAACTATGGTTGATAAATCCTCCATCTTTATTAAAAAGAATATAGTGTAAGTTTATATATGTGTGAAGCACCTAAAGATCTTCTTAGTATATTATAATGTAATATCATGTTTCCTCCGTATTTAAACAAAATATAAATTTTTTCTGTTTCAGAAGATTTACGATGTGGATCAGCGAAAAATGTGACAATCTAGCAAAAAAAAGTAAATGTGTGCGGTCGTGGGACCCCTGTCAGGAACGAAGTTCATCACGCCTTTTCTTCAATTCTTTTACCAGCCTTAACGGCAACATACACAAATAATTTTAATCTTTCAATTGCCGTTTATTATTAGTTTGTTTTTTATAAAAAATATTTACTGGTTCCATACGTTTAATGTTATTATAATAAAGGTGTAGAATTAATTATAACATCAAAGCTATGATGGTAAACACAGTTAAATGTCCATTCATTGTAAATACATTAATTTAATAAACATAAAATGTTGGTTTATCAGTCTAGGCCTATCTGAAATTATTGTGTGTATGTTTACTTAATTTTACCTGTCTTAACGGCAATATATGTACAATAATTTTAGATTATGCCTAGACTTAAAATTACTTTCTAGGCCTAACCTAAAATTTCAGCGTTGGACGATAATATCTGAACTACGTCGGACGGAACCGACCGTCTCTTAATTTAAATTGATGAACCAAATCACATGTTTCTTGAATGTATTTACATTAATTGCCATAGCAACCAATTTGGTAATGTTTTTTTCGTTACTCGTACTTTATATTTGTCATTGCCATAGCAACCAATTAATAACACTATTTTTCGTTACGCATTACATTTTCTATTTGTCAATTCCTACCGCAACCTGGAAGGAACTTCGTTTCAAAAATGTGTGAACAATTGTGTCTGTAAAGTGATAACTTGTGTTGTGAAGTGAAAAATGTAAATAAAATCGTAAACAAAGTTCTGCTAGACTATATATATTGTGATTTTATTCCTGTTAAATATACAAATTAAGAAGTGAAGTAGTGCGTACAAAAATAGTGCAATGTTGTAACTTTGTTTTGTAAACTGTCTTTACGTAGTAAATTAAAACTGTTCTATTAATATTATTAATCTTCTCTTCTATATATACATATTACGTAACCTTCTATCTTTTCTACCTTCTCCATTCATTACCAACCAAAGGACGCATCTTTCCTACGGGAGAATTAAGATTGTCTAGGTTAGGTTGCTAGAGAGATTTCGCCATGCCATCGGCAACATTTCTTACTTTTAGAAAACTGTGGTTAGATATAGTATCCCATGTAAACTTACAGACTCTAAAGTAATACTTCTTAGCATAGCTCTCGGCTACTTTCGAAATGAAATTTCCTGTCTGCTCTTGGGCGTGCTCGAAGAATATACAAACTTCTAGAAGCCAGAATAAAGATAAAAGTCAATAGAAATTTTGAACGTTAAATATTATTGCTACAAAAACTTTTGAAATGTGCTACCGAAACAGCGTAACATAAAAAGTTAGCTTTTGTTGTTGCAGAAATATTGTCATAGATTTCAGATTCTTCGTTTTCTGTATTTTCAGTTATAAATAATCTTTATCAGAACGAGACACATTGTCAAAGTATTCTTTTGTTTAGAAATAAATAACTTCCGGACATTGTGTAACCATGACAACAAGGTTTAACAAATAAAATTTCCTCTGGAATATTTGCAAACTTTGTTTCTATTTACAAAGATGCCTCCGTGCTATGAGAATAAGACGTACGTTTTGCATACAAAAGATCTTAAGATTCTTCGCTGTAAAATAAACACGTAAACACTTGCGGGTGTCAAATATTTTAATTGATCCTTCATTGATTTGGTTTTAACCAGCTGGTACCTGTGGTTTCGCTCGCAGATGTGATTAAATAAATAAAAAGACTATCGTGTAAATAGATCATAGATATGTAGACGACATTATTGTTATGTACCAAGGAACTTGTAGACAAATTCAAAGTTTTGCAACATACCTCAACAGCATACATCCAAATTTAAAATTCACAACCGAAATACAGGACAACAATTCAATTAATTTTCTAGATCTAACCATAACAATATTGAATTGCAACCATAATTTCAAAATATACAGGAAACCCACTCACACAAACCATATTATTCACGCCACCTCTAACCATCCATCTTCCCATAAAATCGCAGCCTAAAATAGTTTTATACACAGACTTCGCAATATACCTATGACACATGAAAACTAAAGGGATATATATAAGGCTAAATGGCTGGAAAGCTGAGCCACGAAGTTGAATAAGGTTGAAAGATTGTGAGCAATAAATAAATAAATAAATGAAAACTTTCAAGAAGAATTCAACACAATAAAATATATTGCCATTAGTAATGGATACTCACCATCCATTATTTACAAAATATTTAATAAACAAGAGAAGAAATCTACAAGACCCAATACTAAATCTGAAAACAAGTATATTGTTTTGCAATATCACAAACAGTTAGCATACAATATGGGCAACGTTTTTCTTAAACAGTGGTATTCCACAGCGTTCAAAACCAAGAACAATTTACAGAGTATTATTAACTCAAAAAAAGTGATAGGTGATAAATTTGACAGCACGGGCATTTACGAAGTCTCTTGCACTGATTGCCCAATGAAATACACAGGTAGATCCTTTAGAAAGAGGTTCAAAGAACATATCGCGACATCCAAACAAATTCTACGACAAAGAAAAGTTGAATCCAAATACACCGAACATCTCATTCTAAACAACCATAAATATACAACGATCGATGACAACTTAAAAATACTCCACCACTGTAAAAAAGGAAAATTTATGAATGCACTTGAACAATACGAGATATATTAAATGTTCAAAACTAATCCAGATACAATACTTAACAAAAATTACATTTCGAATCGAACTCATTATATGATACCATAATAGCAGAAACACAATAGACCGTACGCACAGTTCCCCTCTCTTACTTTTCCTAATCACAAACCAGATAAGAAATAGTTCAGTGCGAAACAGTGGGCCCACCGGACATGTTTTTAACAAATGTGACTTTTAAATAATTTAAATGTTTTGTGAATTTTATGTTATGTGTTAAGTGTTCCATGATAATGGAGGATTTCCTCCAAACCCCTTGATAATGGCTGAATAGCCGAAACGGCCGTCGTGTGCATACGGCAAATTTGACTACTGACGACGGTAAGTTGTTCAAATTATATTGATAAATAGTGTGCCTTACCATTACACGCAAGAAAAAAATTTTGATCCGAGTTCCATGGCCCAAAACCGCACAGTGAGTTTCGCCCATATCGATCTTTGCATCTCTTTTAGGCCTAGGTAAATGCATGTTTAGGTTTTGGTAAAGTATGAGTAACCATATGAGCTTAGAAAAAGTATCTATTTCGAAGTCACAGACACACAATTCACTTTTTAGTGAATTTCCATAGGAAAAATGAGCTATTGCAGTGGCCCTTATCATGGTCCCCAGAACACGTTTTGGGGTGTCATTAAAAATCATATATATAATATATGTATTTATTTATGTACGTATGTGTGCGCACTCTAACGGACGCATTTTACGTCCGATTTGGACCAAAT